>JAHUXG010007476.1:0-13729 GCA_020740815.1 Sciurus niger
GACAGTCCCTTCCCCAGATCCTGCCCTGAGTCCAGAGCGACCCACACTGTCCTTCTTCTGGTGAGCACCTTTGTGTCTCTCTACACTCTCTCTTTCACCATTCACATTTGGTGGGGTGTGTGTGGTAACCCCAGTCAGCTCTTGCTGTACCTCTCTGCCTTAACCAATGCATGTTTCCCTGCTCTCAGTCCCTGTATTCTCATGAGTAGAGATGCCAATGTGTCTAGGCTCTGCTGGAGTAGAACCTCCCCTAGTGTTCTCAGAAACACATGACTGACATGTGTGCACCTGCACAATGTCCTGCTTTTAATTCACTCATCTCTCTAGAACCATAAATACAATTAGGAGAGTCAGAACTTAAAAAAAATGCTGGTGTGCACATATATATCCTTGTGAATGTATTACAGTATGTGTGGGCATGTGTGTCTCTATGACCATTTTTAGTTTTATGCTTTTTATCATTAATATAGAATATTAGAAAGTTGCATGTAACAACATGAAAAACAATATGAATGACAACAATGAAATCATACACTGTTTTACATTTCATGTCATTTATATCAGTGTGGTTATGTGAATGCTTTATATTTCTTTAAGTTATCTGACTGCATAGAGACAAATTTTTGTTCTCTACAGAGAAATTTTTTGTCTGGTTTCTTGAATAAGTACTGGAAATATGTGGAACTAGATTCATCAACTAACTGTGTATGATATGTGCTGTATTTTCCTTTTCTATCTTAATATCTTCCATAATAATCCAAACAGAATCCTTTTCAGTTTTTGTCTGTGGAGGTTATTTTTCTCACCTAGAAATAAGAGCTTATTTTACAACACTGGTCACAGTTTTCAGGAATTTATTGTTTATGGACAATACAACAGTAAACTAAGTTCCTGCCTTCCACTTTAAAAAAATTCTGACTTGGCTAAAAGTGTTTAAAGGCCCATATGGAGGACATTGCTGGACAGCATGATGGAATTTTAAAAACTGGATAGAGCTGTGTAGAATCATTCTAGAAGAAATCAGGACATGATCTGCCCACAGATTTCCCATCAGTATTCTCTCTGGTCACTCTTCTCAGGGGTCAGAACTATTCTGACACCTATCAGCACAGAGCACTCTAACCTCGTTTGTGCTTTATGCAACTTTTATACACAGGATGTGTTTTTGGTGGCTTTAAATTTTATAGGTTTCTTTATACTCAGGTTAGTATTTAAATGTAATTGCTTTACAGCACTGAATTCCAGTGTTTATGGCAGCTTCATTGATATAACTTTCCAGTACAGATGCACACGTGAGTGCTTTCAGTTGGCTATTAGAAGAGTGCTGGACATGTAAATTCTGGAGAGTCTTTTGGTGACACATGGAAGAACCTGCTGCACATATCCATAGATGTGTAAGTGGTGTGGGCATGTTTAGGTCTCTTCAGCATTAGGTGATACTGCCAAGTAGATTTGTAAAAGGTTCGTGTGAATGCCACTCAGTTTCAAAGAGAACATCCCAAAGTCTGAACTGTAAAAAGTTGATGGAGCATCATGGAACCTGAAAACTCCTTCCTCATGGATGCTGAGGACTAGACTCCATTCCCAGTAGGAAGTGGGTATCACCATGTTCATCTGTCATGATAAGAACATTAGCAATATCACAGCTCACAATTTCATGGTGATAATCCATCCTGATCAAAAGACCCTGAGGAAAATAGAATGGAGAACTGACTCTGATATATAAGGCCAAAGTACTTTAAGGATGAACCTTTGGGTCAGCATGTTGGTCAGGGGTACAGCCTTGCCTGCCATGCCTAAATCCCTGTGTTAAATCCCCAGTGTGATAAAAAAAAAAGAGTAACTTTGAGTGTAATACAAAAAAAAGAAAAACAAGTCATTGAAAAGAGACACACCAGTGAAGAATACCAGAAGCAAAGATTCTAAAGTTCTAAACATATAACATGTCAGGAGGAAAAGTGGACAGGGTCCTTGTCTTGAGATTTCTTACCTGTGAGGTTGCCATATCTTTCTCCTGTTGTGGATTTCCTTCTCAGGCAAGATTACCTTGACAATTTCTGTCTTCTGCTTAAGAAGCTGCCTTTAAAGTCATCAGGAAAACCCTTCAACTATCCCACCACATCCTCAGGTACAAGGACCTCACAAACAAAAAGGCCTCACTCCTGTGTCCTTTTTCACAGCAGAGGTTCAAGAACAATGTACTCCTGTGTGGAGAATGAAATGGGATGTCCTTCCTGCCTCCAGGTGTCCTCCCCTGCCTCCCAAACAAGAACTGTTGCTACAGTAAAGGGAATTTGAGCTGCCCTGCCCTGTCCTATCTCTAATTCAACTAGGCAGAGGTTGTTACCTCCCTTTGCAATGAATAGTAAATTCAGTTTTATGATTGTAGTCAGAAACCCTCACAGTACACCCTGCACTCATGAGCATTCAACATGGACAGTTAATTCAGACACCACTGATACATCTACCTAGATAAACACAGTGCTTTCACAGTGGTGGCAATGATGAATATATTTCCTACAACTGGATGTAATCCTTATTGGAAGTTTGGGCTGAGACTTTCATTGGAACTTTTGGCTGAGATCACTTAGGCAAGTCTTGCCTCTGGAGCTTCCATGTGCTTGTCAATCATGTGGTGTCCACAGCCCCATCTGACATTGTAGTTCTGCAAGCTTGGAGTGAAACCCATGAATTGACTTCTTTAAGACCTTCCCTGTTGATGGTGATGTTCTTCCCACTGCATTCACCGTGACCAACACTACAGTAGAGAAAGCAGGTACTGCACGGTGTGCCTCCCACCCACGCACATTTTATCAACACAAATACTACTTCTATTGTTTCTAGTGAAGAACATTAATTATCCTTCTGGACCATCACATTTTTTGTTGCTTTCTACTTCTTGAAATGTGATAAAGGTAGTTGTCTAAGAAAGTCTGCCTTTGGAAATCAGCATGTTTTCAATCATTAATACAATGTTTAATAAACATGTACTATATGATCAGAAGTATGTTATGGTGTTATCTGCTGGAACTTCAGTGATGTTCTGAGTTAGTCTTCATAATAAATGGAAAGGTGGGTACTAAGTGTCCCAAAAACCATACAAGTATTTAGATGCTACTATCCACATTTATATCTCTTCTGTCCCTTATAACTCTTTTAAGAAATTTGCGTATGATAAGAAGTGTATGCAACATAGATCTGAAGATACAAAAAAAGAAGAGAGAATTGAATCAAAGTATCCTTTTAAATTTATTTTTAATTGTTTTGATTGGCATAATATTTGTACATGTTTAGGAGGTACAGTGTGATATTATGATTTGTGCATATATTGGATAGTGATCAATTCAAGGTACTTAGCATATCCATGTACTTCCAGTTATATCATGTCTTTAGAATTACAATGAACTTCCACTGTTGTCATTATTTTGAGATGTATTGATGCATTGGGGTTATTATATTTACCATGTTTGCTCTTGCACAACAGAACCAATTCCTCTTCAAGCAATAATAACTGTTCTGACAGATTGTACCACTTTCTCCTCATTATACTGTATATACTATTCTGCTCTTAACTTTCAATAGATCTGATCGTTTAGATTCCACTTGAGTGGGATTGTGTGTGTTGCTTGTTATTCTGCATCATTTACCTTAACAGAATGTTTTTCCTTCCTGGGAAATTACCACAATGATAGGTCTTCACCATTCCTTTTATGGAGGAACAGTGTTACATTTTCATTCATCTCTCCATGGACATTTAGGTTGATTTAGTACATTTATCCTGGCTGGATAGAATAGTGCTGCAAATAAACTTGGATTGCAGATGCCTTGGAACACAATGAGTTCATTCCTTTCAGATTATTTCCTGCACTGGGATGGCTGGACCTTATGGCAGCTCTAGTTTCAGCTTTTGGGAAATCTTCCTTCTGGTCCCCTCAATGGCTGAAGTGATTGCCCTCCCCAGTAAGAGAGCACCAGGGTTTCTCTTTCTCCACACATCTCACCAGTACATGTGATGTTCTATGCTAGATCACAGTCATTTTGAATGGGGTGAGGAAGGTATCTCATTGTGTCAGTGATTGCATTTTCCTAGGGAATAACCGTATTGACCATTTTTCATACATCACATGGCTATTGGTATGTCATCTAGTCAAAAGTGTTTACTAAGTTCTTTAGTATTTTTGTAGTTGGGTTATTCAACTACTAGTAATTATTATTACTATAATTATTATTACTAGTAATTATTATTACTATTATTACTATAATAATTACTTATTATAGGGTTTATTGTGGAATAATCATACATGAATGCAATATGATTTTCTCCATATAATAATGTCTCTTTATCTCCTCTACTTATTCAGCTATTCCCCTTCCTCTACTCTGCTGGTCTTACTTCCCTTTATTTATTGTTTTCATAATTGGTGTTTAAAGATACACAAAAGTAAAATTCTGTGTGATATATTCATATATGTACCTAACATTGTTATTTTCACTATACTGTTCCTCCTTACCATTACTCCTCCTGACTCTCCTTCCTTTCCCTACTGTTTCCCTGTTTCCATGTCATCCTCCTTACCCCCTTATTTTGCTGTAGCTAGAATTTCTGTCTGGCTTATTTCACTTAGCATGATGTTATCCTGTTCCATCCATTTACCAGAAAATGCCACAATCTTTTGCTTCTTTAGGTGCAATAAAACACCATTGTGTATGTATGCTAAGTTATCTTTATCCATTCCTACATTGACTGGTGCCTGGGATGGTTCCATAAGTTGGCTCTTATGAACTGTGGTGCTATAAATATTGGTGTTCCTGTATCAATCTAGTATGATGATTTTAGTTCTGTCAATTATGTGCCAATGAATGGGATGACTGAGTCATACGGTGGTTCCATTCCTAGTCTTTTTAGGAATCTCCATATGCTTCCAACTAATTTTCAGTACAACCTTAAGTGTATAAGTGTACCTGTTTGCCCACATCTTCCCCAGCTTTATCTGTTTTCTTCATAATTGCCACTCTAACTGGAGTTAGATGAATTCTCAATGTATACTTGACCCATATTTCCCTCATTGCTAGAGGTTGTGAACATTTTACATAAATATATATATATATTATATATATATATATATATCTCATATTAAAATTTATTCTTTTGATAAAAATTTAATTCCTTTAGCTATTTATTAGTTAGGGTATTTTCCTTTATTAAATGTTTTATATATATATATATTTAGTTGTAGGTGTACACAAATGTGTATTTTATTTTTTGTGGTGCTGAAATTGAACTCAGTGCCCCATGTGTGCTAGGTGAACACTCTACCACTGAGCCACAACCGCAGACCTTGTGTTAAATTGTTTGAGGTCTATATGTATTGTTGGTGTTAATTCCATGTTGGAGGAATATCTACAAAGTTATTCTCCCATTGTGGAGACCATCTCTTCTTACTCTTAATTGTTCCTTTGCTGGGAAAAAGATTTAATTTGATGTCATTTCACTTATTGATTCTTGGTTTTATTTCTTTTTTTTTTTTTTTTTTTTTTTTTTTTTTTTTTTTTTAATTAATTTTTTTTTTATTGTAAACAAATGGGATACATGTTGTTTCTCTGTCTGTACATGGCGTAAAGGCATACCATTTGTGTAATCATAAATTTACATAGGGTAATGTTGTTTGATTCATTCTGCCATTTTTTCCCTTCCCCCCTCCCCTCCCACCCTTCCCCTCCATCTATACAGTCCTTCCTTCCTCCATTCCTGCCCCCCTCCCTAAACCCAACTCCAACCCCAACACTAACCCTTCCCACCCCCCATTATGTGTCATCATCCACTTATTAGCGATATCATTCTTCCTTTGGTTTTTTGAGATTGGCTTATCTCACTTAGCATGATATTCTCCAATTTCATCCATTTGCTTGCAAATGCCATAATTTTATCATTCTTTATGGCTGAGTAATATTCCATTGTATATATATGCCACAGTTTCTTTATCCATTCATCAACTGAAGGGCATCTAGGTTGGTTCCACAATCTGGCTATGGTGAATTGAGCAGCAATGAACATTGATGTGGCTGTATCTCTGTAGTATGCTGATTTTAAGTCCTTTGGGTATAGGCCAAGGAGTGGGATAGCTGGGTCAAATGGTAGTTCCATTCCAAGTTTTCTAAGGAATCTCCATACTGCCTTCCAGAGTGGTTGCACTAATTTGCAACCCCACCAGCAATGTATGAGTGTACCTTTTTCCCCACATCCTCGCCAACACCTGTTGTTGCTTGTGTTCTTGATAATCGCCATTCTGATTGGGGTGAGATGGAATCTTAGGGTGGTTTTGATTTGCATTTCTTTTATTACTAGAGATGTTGAACATTTTCCATATGTTTGTTGATTGTTTGTAGGTCTTCTTCTGTGAAGTGTCTGTTCATTTCCTTAGACCATTTGTCGATTGGATTATTTGTAGTCTTGGTGTTGAGTTTTTTGAGTTCTTTATAGATTCTGGAGATTAGTGCTCTATCTGAAGTATGATTGGCAAAGATTTTCTCCCACTCTGTAGGCTCTTTCTTCACATTGCTGATAGTTTCCTTTGCTGAGAGAAAGCTTTTTAGTTTGAATCTATCCCAGTTGTTGATTCTTACTTTTATTTCTTGTGCTATGGGAGTCCTGTTGAGAAAGTCTGGTCCTAAGCCGACATGTTGAAGATCTGGACCTACTTTTTCTTCTATAAGATGCAGGGTCTCTGGTCTGATTCCGAGGTCCTTAATCCATTTTGAGTTTAGTTTTGTGCACGGTGAGAGATATGGGTTTATTTTCATTTTGTTGCATATGGATTTCCAATTTTCCCAGCACCATTTATTGAAGAGGCTATCTTTTCTCCATTGCATATTTTTGGCCCCTTTGTCTAGTATGAGGAAATTATATTTGTTTGGGTTTGTGTCCGTGTCCTCTATTCTGTACCATTGATCTACCTGTCTATTTTGGTACCAATACCATGCCGTTTTTGTTACTATTGCTTTGTAGTAAAGTTGAAGTTCAGGTATTGCAATACCCCCTGCTTCATTTTTCCTGCGAAGGATTGCTTTAGCAATTCTGGGTTTCTTATTCTTCCAGATGAATTTCATAATTGCTTGCTCTATTTCTGCAAGGTACATCATTGGGATTTTAATTGGAATTGCATTGAATCTGTATAGCACTTTTGGTAGTATGGCCATTTTGACAATATTAATTCTGCCTATCCAGGAACATGGGAGATCTTTCCATCTTCTAAGGTTTTCTTTAATTTCTTTCTTTAGTGTTCTGTAGTTCTCATTGTAGAGGTCTTTCACCTCTTTTGTGAGATTGATTCCCAAGTATTTTATTTTTTTCGAGGCTATTGTGAATGGAGTAGTTTTCCTAACTTCTCTTTCTGAAGATTCATCACTTATGTATAAAAATGCATTGGATTTATGAGCATTGATCTTGTATCCTGCTACTTTACTGAATTCACTTATGAGTTCTAAGAGTTTTCTGGTGGAATTTCCTGGTTCCTCTAAGTATATAATCATATCATCAGCAAATAGGGATAGTTTGAGTTCTTCTTTTCCAATTCGTATCCCTTTAATTTCTTTGGTCTGTCTAATTGCTCTGGCTAGAGTTTCAAGGACGATATTGAATAGGAGTGGTGAGAGAGGGCATCCCTGCCTTGTTCCAGATTTTAGGGGGAATGCTTTCAGTTTTTCACCATTAAGAATAATATTAGCCATGGGCTTAGCATAGATGGCCTTTACAATGTTAAGGAACGTTCCCACTATCCCTATTTTTTCTAGTGTTTTGAGCATGAAGGGGTGCTGTATTTTATCAAATGCTTTTTCTGCATCTATTGAAATAATCATGTGATTCTTGACTTTAAGTCTGTTGATATGGTGAATTACATTTATTGATTTCCTGATGTTGAACCAACCTTGCATCCCTGGGATGAAACCCACTTGATCATGATGCACTATCTTTTTAATACATTTTTGTATGCGATTTGCTAAAATTTTGTTGAGAATTTTTGCGTCGATGTTCATTAAGGATATTGGTCTGAAATTTTCTTTCCTCGATGTGTCTCTGTCTGGTTTAGGTATCAGGGTGATATTGGCTTCGTAGAATGAGTTTGGGAGGGTTCCCTCCTCTTCTATTTCATGGAATACTTTGAAAAGTATTGGAATGAGCTCTTCTTTAAAGGTTTTGTAGAACTCGGCTGAGAAACCATCAGGTCCTGGACTTTTCTTTGTTGGTAGGCTTTTGATGACTTCTTCTATTTCATTACTTGAAATTGGTCTATTTAAATTGTGCATGTCCTCCTCGTTTAGTTTAGGCAATTCATAGGTCTCTAGAAACTTGTTGATATCTTCGAAATTTTCTATTTTGTTGGAATATAGATTTTCAAAATAGCTTCTAATTATGTTTTGTATTTCAGTCGTGTCTGTTGTGATACTTCCTTGTTCATTCCGAATTTTAGTGATTTGGGTTTTCTCTCGTCTTCTCTTTGTTAGTGTGGCTAAAGGTTTATCAATTTTGTTTATTTTTTCGAAGAACCAACTATTTATTTTGTCAATTTTTTGTATTGTTTCTTTTGTTTCAATTTCGTTGATTTCAGCTCTGAGTTTAACTATTTCCTGTCTTCTACTACTTCTGGTGTTGGTCTGTTCTTCTTTTTCTAGGGCTTTGAGCTGTAGTGTTAGTTCATTTATTTTTTGAGTTTTACTTCTTTTATTAAATGCGCTCCATGAAATAAATCTTCCTCTAAGTACGGCTTTCATAGTGTCCCAGAGATTTTGATACGATGTTTCTTTGTTCTCGTTTACCTCTAAGAATTTTTTAATTTCCTTCCTAATATCTTCTGTTATCCATTCCTCATATAATAGCATATTGTTTAATCTCCAGGTGTTGGAGTAATTTCTGTTTTTTGCTCTTTCATTTATTTCTAGTTTCAATCCATTATGGTCTGATAAAATACAAGGAAGTGTCTCTATCTTCTTGTATTTGCTAACATTAGCTTTGTGGCATAATATATGGTCTATTTTAGAGAAGGATCCATGTGCTGCTGAGAAGAAAGTGTATTCACTCTTCGTTGGATGGTATATTCTATAAATGTCTGTTAAGTCTAAATTATTGATTGTGTTATTGAGATCTAAGGTTTCTTTATTCAATTTTTGTTTGGAAGATCTGTCCAGTGGAGAGAGAGGCGTGTTAAAATCACCTAGTATTATTGTATTGTGGTCTATTTGGTTTCTGAGATTGAGAAGGATTTGTTTGACATACATGGGTGAGCCACTGTTTGGGGCATAGATATTTATGATTGTTATGTCTTGCTGATTTATGGTTCCCTTAAGCATTATGAAATGTCCTTCTTTATCCCTTCTGATTAACTTTGGCTTGAAGTCCACTTTATCTGAAATGAGGATGGATACCCCAGCTTTTTTGCTGGGTCCATGTGCATGGTAAGTTTTTTCCCATCCTTTCACCTTTAGTCTTTGGGTATCTCTTTCTAAGAGATGAGTCTCTTGCAGGCAACATATTGTTGGATCTTTCTTTTTTATCCAATCTGCCAGTCTATGTCTTTTGATTGATGAATTCAGGCCGTTAATATTCAGGGTAATTATTGAGATATGATTTGTATTCCCGGTCATTTGACTCATTTTATTCATTTATTTGCTTATTTTTGACACGACTTGGTTCCTCTTTATTTGAGAGTTCCTTTAGGATATCTCCTCCCTTTGCTGATTTGCTTCTTTGTTTTTCATATCTTCTTCATGGAATATTTTGCTGAGAATGTTCTGTAATGCTGGCTTTCTTTTTGTATATTCTTTTAGCTTTTGTTTATCATGGAAGGATTTTATTTCGTTGTCAAATCTGAAGGTAAGTTTTGCTGGGTATAAGATTCTTGGTTGGCATCCATTTTCTTTTAGGGCTTGAAAAATGTTATTCCAGGCCCTTCTAGCTTTTAGGGTCTGGATTGAAAAATCTGCTGATATCCGTATTGGCTTCCCCCTGAATGTAATTTGGTTCTTTTCTCTCACAGCCTTTAAGATTCTGTCTTTATTTTGTATGTTAGGTATTTTCATTATAATGTGCCTTGGTGTGGGTCTGTTGTAATTTTGTGTATTTGGAGTCCTGTAAGCCTCTTGAACTTGATTTTCCATTTCGTTCTTCAGATTTGGGAAATTTTCTGAAATTATCTCATTGAATAGGTTGTTCATTCCTTTGGTT
The DNA here is from genome assembly GCA_020740815.1 of Sciurus niger. NCBI lineage: Eukaryota > Metazoa > Chordata > Mammalia > Rodentia > Sciuridae > Sciurus > Sciurus niger. Next base: position 10,220 of record JAHUXG010007476.1, read on the forward strand.
TGTTTCTCTAAGCCTTCCTCAATCCCAATAATTCTCAAATTTGGCCTTTTCATGATATCCCATAGTTCTTGGAGATTCTGTTCATGATTTCTTACCATCTTCTCTGTTTGTTCGACTTTGTTTTCGAGGTTAAATATTTTGTCTTCAATATCTGAGGTTCTGTCTTCCAGGTGTTCTATCCTATTGGTTGTGCTTTCTATGGAGTTCTTAATTTGGTTTATTGTTTCCTTCATTTCAAGGATTTCTGTTTGGTTTTTTTTCAATATCTCTAACTCTTTATTGAAATGGTCTTTTGCTTCCTGTATTTGCTCTTTTAACTGTCTATTGGTGCGTTCATTCAATGCCTGCATTTGCTCTTTCATTTCATCGTTTGCTTCCCTTATCATGTTGATTATGTACATTCTGAACTCCCTTTCTGACATTTCTTCTGCCATGCTGTCATTGGATTTTATTGATATAACATCCAGATTTGTTTGAGGCATTTTCTTCCCTTGTTTTCTCATATTGTTCAGGTATCAGTGGACTGCAGAGATGTTGCAGATTTCCTCTATTGACTTATAATGTCCCTGAAGATTGCTAGTGTATCCCCTCTTATCCTTCAGTAGCCTGAAGTCTTAGAGGAAGTTGATACTTCGGTGTTCCCCTAGGTAGCTGCCTCTCTAGGGGTGGTGGTCTTCAGGTGGGGTATATTCCCTGCTAGAGGGCAGAGGTGCCTCTACTTGTTGACCAATGGTCATCCAAAGGGGAGCTAGACTGCGGGCTAAGGCAATGCCTGTTTGGGCCTGTGTCTCTGGTTTTACTGTCTTTGTGGGAAAACCTCACTCGGCGGGGAAGACCCACCCGGTGGGGAGGTCTCACTAGTCCGTTCCCCTCCTAGAGGTTCCCCTCAGTCCACAACTACCGCCTGTGCAGGGCAGCCTTCCCAAGCAGCGTTTCCAGGGGCCTGGACCTACCTCCTGGGCTTGGGAGCCCTGCCCTTCGCAGACGAGTCTCCTTAGGTGGCCCCTCCTCCGAGAAGCTGCCCACAGTCCTGGAACCTTCGCTCCACCCCTCAGCTGGTCTCTGTGTAGCTCTTTCAAGAAAAGGTGCTTAGATCCCCGGCTCGGACCGTGCTTTGCACCTAATCACCTGGCTATGCGACCCCTCCTCTGAAGAGTCACTTGGAGCCTCGTACATATGCTCCAAGCCCCAGTGACCCGTCACTCGTCTCTTCCTCCAGGCAGGTGTTCTGTGTGGGCGCTTGGAGACCAAGCCACTCACTGCGCACCTCCACCTCCTCAGGACAGCCCCCTCCCCGTTGTTCAGGCAGTTGCTGAATCCAAATAGTTCGCCACCCAACTCTTTCTCTGGCAGCCCCCGGAGCCCTGGCAGATTGGTCCAAAAAACCAAAAAACCAAGCGGTGTGCTGCTCGGCCTCCTCTGCAAGGTTCCCCACTTTCCGAGCTCACTGTTCCAATGAGGGTAGATGTGTCTTGCTGCCTGGGCAGGGCAGCCTTCCCAGGGGCCCAGACCTACCTCCTGGGCCTGGGAACCTCACCCTTCGTAGACGAGTCTCCTTAGGTTGTCCCTTCTCAGAGACGCTGCCTGAAGTCCTGGAACCTTCACTTCGCCCCTCAGCTTGTCTCTGTGTAGTTCATTCAAGAAAAGGTGCCTAGGTCCCTGGACCGGACCTTGCTATGCACCTAATCGCCTGGCTATGCGACCCGCCCTCTGAGCAGTCACTTGGAGCCTCGTACATATGCTCCAAGTCCCAGTGACCCGTCGCTCGTCTCTTCCTCCAGGTGTGGGCGCTTGGAGACCAAGGCACTCACTGCGTACCTCCACCTCCTCTGGGCAGCCCCCTCCCCGTTGCTCAGGCGGTTGCTGGATCCAAACAACTCGCCGCCCCACTCTTTCTCTGGCAGCCGCTGGAGCCCTGGCAGATCGCTTCAAAACCAAGCGGTGTGTCGCACAACCTCCCTTGCAAAGTTCCCCGCTTTCCGAGTTCACTGCTCCAGTAGGGGAGGTGTGACTTGCCGCCTGGGCAGGGCAGCCTTCGCAGGCAACGTTCCCAGGGGCCCGGACCTCCCTCCTGGGCTTGAGAGCCTCACCCTTCGCAGACGAGTCTCCTTAGGTTAGAGAATCTGCCCGCGGTCCTGGAAACTTCAATCCGCCATTTTTCGCTCCGCTTCGCTGCCCGTTTTTACCGCTCCGGCGGGGGAGGGGCGACCCGCCGAGTCACTGTACTTCACAAAGTTCTCTGCGTTCCAGGGCTACTGCCCCATCGGGACGCCTCCCCTATGGGAGAAACTCCCCCGGCGGCTTTGAGTTGGTCCCAAGTCACTATCTCCTCTTTTGAATCTTGAGTCCTGGAGCAACATGAAATGCAGCCGCCCTCTAGTCCGCCATCTTGAACCTCTCTCTGATTCTTGGTTTTATTTCTTGAGCTTTAGGGGTCTTCTAAAGGAAGTTGGTACCTTAATAAATATATTTTCTTCTAGCACTTGCAAATTTTCTGGCCTAATTTCAAGGTTCTCTTCAGGTTGAGTGTTGTGAAAGGTAAAAGATAGTGATGTCATTTCAAATTCTAAATATGGATATTCAGTTTTCACAGCATCATTTGTTGAAAGGGACATCATTTTTCAAACTTATGTTTTTGGTACCTTGCAGAGTATGACATGACAGTACCTATGTCTGTTTGTCTCCATGTTGCCTATTTTATTCCATTGGTCTTCATGTGCATGATGCCAATTCAAAGATTTTTTTTTTGGTTTATATAGCTCTGTAGTATAATTGGAAGTCAGGAATTGTGATGCCTCCCATATCACTCTTCTTACTCTGTATTGCTCTCTCTGTTCTGGGTCTCTTATTCTTCAAAATGAATTTTATGCCTGTTTACTCTAGTTCTGTGAAAAATGTCATTGGTACTTTGAGATTGCATTGAATCTGTACATTGATTTTGTCAGTATGTTAATTTTGACAATATTAATCCTTTATATTCAAGAACATGAAAAGTCTTTCCCTCTTCTAACCTCTTCTAAATTTTCTTTCTTTAGTGTTCTATAGTTTCTGTTGTAGAGGTTCTTCTCCTCTTTGGTTAGATTTATTTTAAAGAAATTAATTCATTTTTCTGTGGTTATTGTGAAAGGAATTTTTTTTTTAGATTTTTTTCCTCAGCATGTTCATTATTGGATTAAAAGAAAGTGATTGATGTATGAATGTTGATACTGTATTCTGCTACTTTACTGAATTAAGTTATCTGCTCCAGAAGTCTTCTGGTGGAGTTTTTCTTTTTCTTTTCCTTATTTTCTTTTTTAAAATTTATTTATTTTGATTCATTGTAAACAAATGGGGTAAAACATTTCTCTGATTGTACATGAAGTAGAGTCACACCATTTGTGTAATCATACATCTACATAGGGTAATGGTGTTTGATTCATTCTGTTATTTTTTCCTTCCCCCCTCCCCTCCCATCCCTCTTTTCCCTCTATACAGTCCCTCCTTCCTCCATTCTTGCCTCCCTCCCACCCC
>JAHUXG010007477.1:0-134883 GCA_020740815.1 Sciurus niger
ATCTTTATGGGAGTGCATGATTTCTTTCTTTCTAAAGATATTAACCAGCATACTCCCTGGGTTTAATATCAGATTTCCTCTCTCCTGTAGTAAGGAGGGCTCCTCTCACTCACATCTCTTATCCTCTCTGTATTTCTCTGTGTGTGCATGTGTGTGTTTGTGTATGTAATATATGTACAATTCTTATAATTATTTGTATATAATGTACATGTTGCTTTGGACTGAATATGTTCTCCTAAAATTCATATATTGAAATCCTAACACCCAATTTATCAAAATGCAACTAAATTTTAAATAGGGACTTTAAAGAGGTAATTGAAATGAGGCCATCAGGGTGAACTTTAATGCAGTATGACTGGTGTCCTTATAAGAAGAGGAAATTATGACATATATACACTGTAAAGATCATATGAAGAGAGAGAAAAGACAGTCATCCACAAGCCAAGAAGAAGGCTTCAGAAGAAGTCAACCCTACTAACACCTTGATCCCAGACTTCGATCCTTCAGAATTGAGAAAATGTTTTTTCTTTTGTTTAAGCCATCCAATCTGTAGAACTTTGTTATGGCAGCCCTAGTAAACTAATGGTTATATAGAATAAAAGCACAGTAAAATCAGACCAACTAACCTTAATTCCCAATTGAGTTAAAAAATATAAAAACAACCTCATGTCATAGATTCTTACAAAGACAGTTTTTAGGGCCTGGATGCTTTTCGCTCATTACAGGTTATGCCCAATCTCCCACTTACTCAATATTTGCATTATAGCATCACAGAAGTAAGTTGATTTGCAGAAACCTGACCCTGGGGCACATTATTATTTGTGGTTATGAAAGGAAAAATTCAATCATATTTAGTCTATTACACTTGTGAAAGCAAGAGAATGGATTATTAGATTTTAGAAATATTTGCAAGTTGAAAAAATGGGTTTTGAGGATTGGCTAGGAATTCAGTTTATTCAAACAGCTAATATTGTATCAAGGCTGCAAAGACTTTACTAAAAACAAACCTCATACTTCTAAATTCAAACAATGATACTACTTTTCACACTTCGCATTTCCATAGTGTCTCACAACATAGAAAGGATCTTTGGAGCATTCTCTCCCCTTCTGTGAACTCTTCTCAGGCTCCACCAGACTCAACAATGTTTGATTCATCACTCAGCTTCCCCTTCTGATAGCTTTCACTGTGCTGAACTTTTTGCGTGTGCGTGTGTGTGTGTGTGTGTGTGTGTGTGTGTTAATCTTCTCAAAGACAGTGACTTTGCCTTTCAGATGACTGTTCTTAAGGCCCTGCATAGTTCCTGCCATACAGCAGATGACTAGTAAATGTGTGTGGCTTTCCACACTGACTTTTTATAACTGAAGAACCTGAGATCCAGAAATTTTACTTGACAAGTAGGACTGAGGACAGATACACAGCCCAGAAATTAGGATTGAGGAGGGAGCTGGCAGCAGGCAGAGGCTAGCTCATCTTACATGTGGAAAAATTTTTTTTTCTAGGAGATGGAAGCCATGGATGGTTTTAAATAGAGGCATGGTGTGATTTCATTTACATTTTGGAAGATTGCTGTGGCCACTGAGAGAAGCAAGGAGACCAATTAAGAAAATATTGCAGTCACCCTTGAGAGAGGTCATGGTGTCTTGGACTACAGACAAAACAGCTAAAATGAAAAGATGGAGATAGATTCTAGAAATATTTTAGGGAAAAAAAAATCTGACTAGATCTGCTCACATTTTATGTATGAGGGGTACTATTTATTAATTTGATATGTATTTATTACCTGTTATGTGCCAGTAACATAGATACCTAATCAGAGAACTGAATGGCAGGAAGGTATAAGCCATGTGAAGATCTAGGACAAAACATCCCATACAGAGGGATGGTTAATGCATAAGGCCTGGGAAGGGAGCAAATTTGGCTTGTTCTAATCATAGGAAGAAGGACCATGTGGTAAAAAAGGTGAAGGATCATTTGAGATGACCCTTAGATGGCCTAAGAAGTAGTTGCAGGCAAGTTGTGGTATGAAGCCTTGTGGGTCACTAAAGCTTGTAGCAGGAAGCCAGGGTAAATTTTAGGCCAGTTTAATTGCTTTAGTTGTAGTGTGGAGAATTGATTATAGGAAGGCAGATACAAAACAGTGATCTGGGCAAGACATGATATTGGCTTGAACCAAAGAGGAAGCAGTAGAGATGAAGAAGAACAAAGTTTGAGCACATGTCTGGGAGGAAAGTAGACAAGAGGAGTAACAGGAAGAAACTATTTGAAGATGACTCTTGTGTCCTTGAGCACTGGAGATGACACCATTTAGAGATGGAAATATTAGTGGAGGAGTAGATTTGGAGAAGAAAATCAAGACTTCTCTTTGGACAGGTGCCTACCAGACCTCCAAGTTTTGATGTTAAATAGGTTGATTATAATAAAAAAGAAAGGAAAAATGTGTGAGTTTCAGGGTTTATGATTCCAGCAATAAAATACATGATGACAAGATGTCCACTAAACATCATATTGGAAATACTAATGAAGCATGCTGGCCTAGATACAAATTCGTTTTCCCTTAGACAAATCAATACCTAACCAAACCAAACCCCCAAGACCTGTGTGAATAGAGTCACACCACTATGACCTTGTGAAATGTAGTCCCAGTTCCTTGTACCTACCTACCAGAGAGTTTTGCTCATGGAGCCCAGGTGAATGTACCTGCCAGAGGAAAAGGCACACAGCACAGCTTGTGTGCATCATTGGGGGTTTGGGGGTAACTTGCTTCTGAATTTTATTTTCCTCCATTGCTCACTTTTCTAGAAAGCATCACTAGACTCCCTCTAGTCCCTGGGAGCCTTTCCCTCACATATGCCTTCTCACTTTGTAAAGATATAGACAATATATATGCTTGTGTTTCCCTATTCCACTGTTTAAGGTATCCTCTGGGAGCCATAATTAAGCTGTAACATTTAACAAGTGTTAGCTTTAACTATATAGGAAGAAAATTTATTGTAGATTACGTGTGTAAGCTTTGGTGAAAAATTTCCTTTTAATTCCAGTATACTTTTACTATAGAGCCACGTTCAACATAATAAATCAATGGAAATATTTACTTATAAAAATAACAAACTGAACATTAAAACTTTACATTTCAAAAATCCACCTTTGTCAATTTTGTGAGCTACTTAACTCTGCAGTCACATTCCTGATGTATGTGCTAATGGTGTGCTTTCTCACAGTTATCTAAAAGTACCCTATTATGCTCATTTCAGAGTCAGATTCCTGTGTCAAGCCCCTATTACGTTCTGAGCAAGGTGTTTTTATACTACCTTATTTAATCAGCATATCAGCTCTCTGAAGGAGTAGATTCCCCACTGTTATATTTTCCATTTCCTACTTTTCCTCAATGATGATCAAGTTAGCTTGGTCTAAAAATTAATTATGCCACCCTGCCCTACAATAATGTCTGCTCTTCTTGGTTTGCTGTTTACCCAGCTTCCTGAATCACAAGCTATGATTTTGTAGAAATACTTTTACTCACTAATAATTTTCATGTTCCAATATATGTATATAAAGCAAATGATGACTTGAAATTTCCTATCTCCATCCTGATTTTCATCTGAGCTTCAGATATATGAAAGATTCATAAGAGCCAGAGCCTCTGCTGTTTTACCCTTGAATTCTCAGTGCTTAGACCAACAGACATTCAGCAAATATGTCAAAGTGAATGAGAAACCTATAGTGCTTACTGGATATCTCATCTTGAATATCCTAGAGAATCTAAAAACTTTAAAATTGCCAAAAGGAACTCATCTCCCCCTCTTAATTTGGTTTTTCTGCTCCTTTCTCTCCTACCCTCTCACCCTCCGTCTTGGTATGGCACTATCTCCCACTCAGTTTTACTGTATTTCCATCACCTCTATATCCACATCTCATCAAGTCCTGAAAATTCCTCCTTTTCATAATCGTGGGGTCCACTGTTTGCTCTCCTATCTTACATTTATTTTATTTTTAATTTTTTTTTAGTTGTAGGTGGACACAATACCTTTATTTAATGTATTTATTTATATGTGGTGCTCAGGATCAAACCCAGGATCTCACACATGCCAGGCAAGCACTCTACCACTGAGCCACAACCACAGTCCCTCCCCTCTGCCATTTTGCTAGTTCCAGGTGATCATCCTTTTTCGCTTAGAATACACAACAGGCATTTATCATTTCTCGCCTATTATCCTTGCTTCCTTTTAACCCATTCTTCACTAAATATCAGAAGAAAAAGACTCAAACACAAATCTTATTCTGGCATTACTCTGTATATAGTTGTTCAGTGGCTTCCCCTTGCTCTTATAAATTCCAGAAAAAAAATTGTCAGGATTTTGTGAAACTCCTTGGGTCTTCAGCTGCATCCTTTGTAACTTACCCCCTGAAATGCCCTTTGACACCCTTTGCTCTCACTATAATACATGTCTTTAATTCCTAGATGACACTATCATTTGTCTTAGGGTCTTTGAGTATTTTATCCCCTGCCTAATGCACTTAAAATATGTGAATTAAAAAAAATTGTGAAATAAAATACAATGCAGAAAAGACTTAAGCATGATGTATTATATGAGTAAACCCTGAATGTCCTTTGCTAAAGTGAGAAGGAAAGAGAGCATCTTTGACATTCCAGAGACTCTCCAATGTCTTTGATGTTATTCTCCCTGTGTCTCCTCCTCACAATTCCCCAGTTAACCAATATCTGAACTTCACTGTCATCCTCTACCTTCCTTTCTTTATGGTTTCACCAATTGCACATGCGTTCCCAAACAGGGCAGTTTAGTTTTCCTCATTTTGAAATTGATATAACCATGTTCTATGTATTTTTACCTTCACTAGGAAATCTCTATGGTTTTCCAAAACACTGATACCAGTTGAAATCTTCAGAAGCAGCGTGAAAGTTATCTCTGTTCCAACTCTGTCAAATATTGTGATATTCAATTTTTTTAGTTTTATAGTCATATTTCTCCTTTGGTCTTAAGATTGTGCTGATGAAACATACCTTTCATTTGTCCACTTTTTCTGCATTTTCAGATTTATTTATATGAAGTTGTTCTTAATCTTCTTTTAGTATCTTAAGACCTGCAGGATTTGTATGATGGTTCCTTTTTCATTCCTGATATTGTTTATGTGTGCTTTTCTGTTTTTTAAAAAACAGTTTCTTTAGTCTCTTATTATTAGTCTTTTCAAAGAATGAGTATTTTTCTTTGTTGATCCTTTGAGCGAATGTTTATTTCGTTAATTTCTGTTATTTTTTCATTATTTTCTACTTTTTGCTTGTTTCTAATATCTTTAAATGAATATTTAGTTCATTACTTCACATACTTCTTTTCTTACATGTCTATTACAGAAAATAATTACTAAACCACATGTCAGTATTTTTAGATATCTATTTGTTACTGATTTTTAGCAAAAGAGAATTGTGGTCATAGCATATTCTTTGCAGAATTTCAACATTTAAAATTTTGTCTAGATGTTTAACAATTCTTTTATTATTATTTTATTATTGTATACAAATGGGATACATGTTGTTTCTCTATTTGTACATGGAGTCAAGGCATACCATTTGTGTAATAATACGTTTACATAGGACAATGATGTTTGATTATTTTTTTCCCTTCCCCCCCCACGCCTCCCCACCCATCTTTTCTCTTTTACCTCTATACATCCTTTTTCCTTCCTTCTTACCACAACAACTCCTTATCCCTACCCCTAAACCTAACCCTAAACCTAATGCTAACCCCTCCCACCCCCCATTATATGTCCTCATCCGCTTATCAGCGAGATCATTCGTCCTTTATTTTTTTGAGATTGGCTTATCTCACTTAGCATGATATTCTCCAATTTCATCCATTTGCCTGCAAATGCCCTAATTTTATCATTCTTTATGGCTGAGTAATATTCCATTGTATATATATACCACATTTTCTTTATCCATTCATCAATTGAAGGACATCTAGGTTGGTTCCACAATCTGGCTATTGTGAACTGAGCTCGCAATGACATTGAATCGTGGCGTATGGGTCGTGGGTAGTAGCTGTGATTTTAGTCCTTTTGGTGAGCCAGGAGTGGATAGTGGGTGGGGGGGGGGGGCAGGGGGAATTGTGTTTCCATTCAAGCTTTCTGAAACTCGTCCATACTGCCCTTTCCAGAGTGGCTGCACTAAGTTGGCAACCCACAGTCCGAGTGTAGATGTTCCTTTTTCACCACATCCTCGCCACCCTGTTGGGGTGGTGCTTGTGTTGTATCTTGATAATCGCCATTCTAATTGGGTTGAGATGAAATCTTAGGGTAGTTTTGATTTGCATTTCCCTTATTACTAGGGATGTTGAACATTTTTTCATATATCTGTTGATTGCTTGTATATCTTCTTTGTGAAGTGTCTGTTCATTTCCTTAGCCCATTTGTTGATTGGATTATTTGTATTCTTGGTGTAGAGTTTTTTGAGTTCTTTATAGATTCTGGATATTTACGACTCTATCTGAAGTATGGTTGGCAAAGATTATTCTCCCACTCTGTAGGCTCTCTCTCTCTTCACATTTGCTGATAGTTGTCCTTTTGAGAGAAAGCTTTTTAGTTTTGAATCGTATCCCAGTTGTTGATTCTTGCTTTTATTTCTGTTTTTTTTGGGGTGCTATGGGAGTCCTGTTTAAGGAAGTTCTGATCGAGCCAAGTTGAAGATTTGGACCTACTTTTTCTTCTATAAGATGCAGGGTCTCTGGTCTGATTCCGAGGTCCTTGATCCATTTTGAGTTGAGTTTTGTGTAGGGTGAGAGATAGGGGTTTAACTTAATTCTATTGCATATGGTTTTCCAGTTTTCCCAGCACCATTTGTTGAAGAGGCTATCTTTTCTCCATTGCATATTTTTGGAACCTTTGTCTAGTATGAGAAAATTGTATTTATTTGGTTTTGTGTCCATGTCCTCTATTCTGTACCATTGATCTACCTGTCTATTTTGGTACCAATACCATGCCGTTTTTGTTACTATTGCTTTGTAGTAGAGTTGAAGATCTGGTATTGCAATACCCCCTGCTTCGCTCTTGCTACTGAGGATTGCTTTAGCTATTCTAGGTTTTTTATTCTTCCAGATGAATTTCATAATTACTTGCTCTATTTCTGCAAGGTACATCATTGGGATTTTAATTGGAATTGCATTGAATCTGTATAGCACTTTAGGTAGTATAGCCATTTTGACGATATTAATTCTGCCTATCCAGGAACATGGGAGATCTTTCCATCTTCTAAGGTTTTCTTTAATTTCTTTCTTTAGTGCTCTGTAGTTCTCATTGTAGAGGTCTTTCACTTCTTATGTGAGATTGATTCCCAAGTATTTTATTTTTTTCGATGCTATTGTGAATGGGGTAGTTTTCCTAATTTCTCTTTCTGAAGATTCATCACTTATGTATAAAAATGCATTGGATTTATGAGCATTGATCATGTAACCTGCTACTTTACTGAATTCACTTATGAGTTCTAAAAGTTTTCTGGTGGAATTTCCAGGTTCCTCTAAATATATAATCATGTCATCACCGAACAGGGATAGTTTGAGTTCTTCTTTTCCTATTCGTATCCCTTTAATTTCTTTGGTTTGTCTGATTGCTCTGGCTAGAGTCTCAAGGACGATGTTGAATAGAAGCGGTGAAAGAGGGCATCCCTGCCTTGTTCCAGTTTTTAGGGGGAACGCTTTCAGTTTTTCACCATTTAGAATGATATTAGCCATAGGCTTAGCGTAGATTGCCTTTATAATGTTTAGGAATGTTCCCACTACCCCAATTTTTTCTAGTGTTTTGAGCATGAAGGGATGCTGTATTTTATTGAATGCTTTTTCTGCATCTATTGAAATAATCATGTGATTCTTAACTTTAAGTCTGTTGATAGGGTGAATGACATTTATTGATTTCTAAATGTTGAACCAACCTTGCATCCCTGGGATAAAACCCACTTGATCGTGGTGCACTATCTTTTCAATATATATTTGTATGCGATTTGCTAAAATTTTGTTGAGAATTTTTGCATCGATGTTCATTAAGGATATTGGTCTGAAATTTTTTTCCTCGATGTGTCTCTGTCTGGTTTAGGTATCAGAGTGATATTGGCTTCATAGAACGATTTTGGTAGGGTTCCCTCCACTTCTATTTCATGGAATAGTTTGAGGAGTATTGGAATGAGCTCTTCTTTAAAGGTTTTGTAGAACTTGGCTGAGAACCCATCTGGTCCTGGACTTTTGTTTGTTGGTAGGCTTTTGATGACCTCTTCTATTTCATTGCTTGAAATTGGTTTATTTAAGTTGTGTATGTCCTCCTCGTTCAGTTTAGGTAGTTCATATGTCTCTAGAAATTTGTTGATGTCTTCGAGGTTTTCTGTTTTGTTGGACTATAGATTTTCGAAATAGCTTCTAATTATGTTTTGTATTTCACTCGTGTCTGTTGTGATGTTTCCTTGTTCATTCCGAATTTTAGTAATTTGAGTTTTCTCCCTCTTTCTCTTTGTTAGTGTGGCTAAGGGTTTATCAATTTTATTTATTTTTTCAAAGAACCAACTATTTATTTGTTAATTTTTCCGATTGTTTCTTTTGTTTCGATTTCGTTGATTTCGGCTCTGATTTTAACTATTTCCTGTCTTCTACTACTTTTGGTATTGGTCTGCTATTCTTTTTCTAGTGCTTTGAGCTGTAGTGTTAAGTCGTTTATTTGTTGATTTCTACTTCTTTTTTTGAATGCACCCCATGAAATAAATCTTCCTCTAAGTACTGCTTTCATAGTGTCCCAGAGATTTTGATATGATGTGTCTTCGTTCTCGTTTACTTCTAAGAATTTTTTTATTTCCCTCCTGATGTCTTCTGTTATCCATTCATCATATAATAGTGTATTATTTAATCTCCAGGTATTGGAGAAGTTTCTGTTTTTATTCTGTCATTTATTTCTAATTTCAATCCATTATGATCTGATAAGAGTACAAGGTAGTATCTCTATCTTCTTGTATTTGCTAACAGTAGCTTTGTGGCATAAAATATGGTCTATTTTAGAGAAGGATCCATGTGCTGCTGAGAAGAAAGTGTGTTCGTTCTTTGTTGGATGGTATATTCTATATATGTCTGTTAAGTCTAAATTGTTGATTGTGTTATTGAGATCTATGGTTTCTTTATTCAATTTTTGTTTGGATGATCTATCCAGTGGTGAGAGATGTGTGTTAAAATCGCCTAGTATTATTGTGTTGTGGTCTATTTGATTTCTGGAATTGAGAAGGATTTGTTTGATGTACGTGGATGAGCCAATGTTCGGGGCATATATATTTATGATTGTTATGTCTTGCTGATATATGCTTCCCTTAAGCAGCATGTAATGTCCTTCTTTATCCCTTCTGACTAGTTTGGTTTGAAGTCCACATTATCTGAGATGAGGATGGATACTCCAGCTTTTTTGCAGTGTCCGTGTGCATGGTATGTTTTTCCCCATCCTTTCACCTTTAGTTTATGTGTATCTCTTTCTATGAGATGAGTCTCTTGCAGGCAGCATATTGTTGGATTTTTCCTTTTAATCCAATCTGCCAGTCTGTGTCTTTTGATTGATGAATTCAGGCCATTATTATTCAGGGTTATTATTGTGATATGATTTGTATTTTCAGTCAATTGACTCATATTTGTTTTTGACATGATTTGGTTTCTCCTTTATTTGGCTATTCCTTTAGGCTAGTGCCTCCTGTTGCTGATTTTCATCGTTGTTTTTCATGTCTTCCTCATGGAATATTTTGCTGAGAATGTTCTGTAATGCTGGCTTTCTTTTTGTAAATTCCTTTAGCTTTTGTTTATCATGGAAGGATCTTATTTCATCGTCAAATTTGAAGGTAAGTTTTGTTGGGTATAAGATTCTTGGTTGGCATCCGTTTTCTTTCAGGGCTTGGTATATGTTGCTCCAGGCCCTTCTAGCTTTTACGGTCTGGATTGAAAAATCTGCTGATATTCTTATTGGTTTCCCCCTGAATGTAATTTGATTCTTTTCTCTTGCGGCCTTTAAAATTCTGTCTTTATTTTGTATGTTAGGTATTTTCATTATAATGTGCCTTGGTGTGGGTCTGTTGTAATTTTGTATGTTTGGAGTTCTATAAGCCTCTTGTACTTGGTTTTCATTTCATTCTTCAGATTTGGGAAATTTTCTGTTATTATTTCATTGAATAGATTGTTCATTCCTTTGGTTTGTTTCTCTAAGCCTTCCTCAATCCCAATAATTCTTAAATTTGGCCTTTTCATGATATCCCATAATTCTTGTAGATTCTGTTCATGATCTTACCATCTTTTCTGTTTGGCCAACTTTGCTTTCAAGATTAAATAATTTGTCTTCAATGTCTGAGGTTCTGTCTTCCAGGTGCTCCATTCTATTGGTTATGCTTTCTATGGAGTTTTTAACTTGGTTTATTGTTTCCTTCATTTCAAGGATTTCAGTTTGGTTTTTTTCAGTATCTCTAACTCTTTATTGAAATGATCTCTTGCTTCCCGTATTTGCTCTTTTAACTGTTGATTGGTGCGATCATTTAATGCCTGCATTTGCTCTTTCATCTCCTCCTTCAATGCCTGCATTTGCTCTTTCATCTCCTCATTAGCTTCCCTGATCGTTTTAATTACGTATATTCTGAACTCCCTTTCTGACATTTCTTCTGCTGTGCTGTCATTGGGTTTTATTGATGTAGTATTTAGGTTTGTTTGGGACATTTTCTTCCCTTGTTTTCTCATATTGGTCAGTTGTCAGTGGGACCCTGAGATATTGCAGTTTTCCGCTATTGGCTTATAGTGTCCCGGTAGATTTCCAGTGTATCACCTCCCAGCCTTCAGTAGCCTGATGTCTTGGAGGAATCTGATAAAGCAGCTCATCCGAAGAAAACTGCCCCTAGCCCCCTACTGGTTCCACGGTTTGTAACTGGGTCTGTGCAGAAATGCTCTCACTGTGGGCCTGCATTGTGCAGCTGGCCGTGTGGGAAGAGCCCACTGCCGGAGTGTGGAAGGCTACCTTGGGAAGACTCTAGCTGCCCTGCCCGGCTCCAATAAGCCACCTCTATCTGCGCCTGCCACCCGGGCTGAGCTTTACCCAGTGGGCAGACTCACCCGTGGCTCTATTTCAGTCCGAGTCTCTCAATGCCTCCCCCTCTTAACTCCTGGGTTCTGGAGCGACCGGGGGTGCAGTCTCCCTCTAGGCCACCATCTTGGATCACCCCATGAAGAGAGCCCGCAGCCGGAGTGGGCAGAGCCACCTGAAGAGGTCTCTGGCTCTCCTGCCCTGATCCCTGAGGCTGCTTGCAGATCGAGGCTCTCCACTGGTTCGTTGCCGGAGTACACTTTGCTGCAGCGGCTCCGGGACTCGGAGCCTGCTCTGGTCAGAAAGGCTCTCACTAGCGGGCCAGTTCCGTTCCGAGAACCTGGAGAAGCTGTTCCCCATATCCTTGTCAACATTGATTGTTGCTTGTATTCTTGCCAATTTCCATTCTGATTAGAATGAGAAGAAATCTTAGAGTAGTTTTGATTTGCATTTCTCTAAATGCTAGCAATGTACATTTTTTCATGTATTTGTTGATGATTGTATAACTTCTGTGACATGTCTGTTAGCCCATTTCTTGATTGGGTTATTTGTTTTTGGAGTTAAGTTTTTGGAGTTCTTTATATATCCTAGAGTTTATTGCTTTATCTGAGGTGCATGTGGTAAAGATATTCTCCCACTCTGTAGGCTCTCTCTTCACATTATTGATTGTTTCTTTTGCTGAGAAGAAGCTTTAGAATTTGAATCAATTTCATTTCATATTCTAGACTGACATGGTATAGATTTGGGTCTAGTTTTTCTTCTACTAGTCCTGAGTCTTTGATCCACTTTGAATTGAGTTTCATGCGGTGTGAGAGATAAAGGTTTAATTTCATTTTGTTACATATTCTTTCCATTTTTTCCAGCACCATTTGTTAAATAAGCTCTCTTTTGTCCAGTGAATATTTTTGGCACCCCTGTCTACTATGATATACCTGCTTTTTTTTTTTTTTATGGGTTTGTCTCTGTGTCTTCTATTCTGTACTATTGGTCTACATGTCTGTTTTGGCACCAAATCATGCTGTTTTTATTACTATACCTCTGTAGTATAATTTAAGGTCTGGTATTGTGATGTCTCCTTCACTATTTTTGCTAAGGGTTGCTTTGGCTATTCTGGATCTCTAATTTTTCCAAATGAATTTCATGATTGTTTTTTTCTAGTTCTATGAAGAATGTTATTGGAATTTTGCTAGGAATTGCATTAAATTTGTTTAACACTTTTGGTAGTATGACCATTTTGATAATATTAATTCTGCCTATTCAGGAGCATGGGATGTCTTTCCATCCTCTAATGTCATCTTCAGTTTCTTTCTTTAGTGTTCTGTAGTTTTCATTGTAGAGGTCTTTCACCTTTTTTTTTTTAGATTGATACCTAATTTTTTGAGGCTACTCTGAATGGGACAGTTTACTCTCTTTTTGGGGGGAGGGATTATTTTCTTTATTTCTCTTTAATTAATTTATTTCCAATGTATAGGAATGCATTTAATTTTTGGGTATTGATTTTATATCCTGCTACTTTGCTGAATTTATTTATTAGTTCTAGAAGTTTTCTGGTGGAATTTTTTAGATCTTCTAAATAAAGAATCATGTTATTGACAAATAGTGATACTTTGAATTCTTCTTTACCTATTTGTGTACCTTTAATTTCTTTCTTTTTCTAATTGCTCTGGCTAGATTTTCAAGGACATTGTTGCATAAAAGTGATAAAAGGGCATCCTTGTTTGGTTCCAGTTTTTAGAGATAATGCTTTCCAGTTTTTCTCCATTTAGAATTATATTGGCCTTGGGTTTAGCATATATGTCTTTTATGATGTTGAGGTATGTTCCTACTATCCTTAAGTTTTTCTAGTTTTTTAAACATGAAGTGGTCCTGTATTTTGTCAAATGCTTTTTCTGCATCTATTGAGATGATGATTCTTGTTTTTAAGTCTATTGATATGATGAATTACATTTATTGTTTTCCATACGTTGAACCAATTCTGCATCCCTGGTATGAACCACACTTGATAGTGGTGCACTCTCTTTTTAATATGTTTGGTAGCAATTTTCCAGGATTTTATTGAGAATTTTTGCCTCTGTGTTTATCAGGGACATTGGTCTGAAGTTTCCTTTCCTTAGTGTCTTTGTATGATTTTGGTATCAAGGTGATATTAACCTCATAGAATGAGTTGTAAAGGTTCCCTTCTTCTATTTCATGGAATAATTTCAGGAATATTGGTTTTAATTCTTCTTCGAAGATCTTGTAGAACTCAGCTGAGAATCCATCTGGTTCTGGGCTTTTCTTAATTGGTAGATTTTTGATGGCATTTTATATTTCATTACTTAAAATTATTCTGCTTAGATCATGTATGATCTGATTCAGATTAGATAAGTCATATATCTCTAGAAATTTGTTGATGTCTGCAGTATTTAATTGGAGTATTAATTTTCTAAATAGTGTCTACTTGTGTATTTCAGTTGGGTCTGTTGTTATATTTCCTTTTTCATCTTATGTTTTAGTAATTCAGGTTTTCTCTCTCTTTCTCTTCATTAGTGTGGCTGGAGATTTATCAATTTTATTGATTTTTTTTCAAAGAATCAACTTTTTGTCAATTTTTTTCAGTTGTTTCTTTTGTTTCAATTTCATTGATTTCAGTTCTGATTTTAATTATTTCCTGTCTTCTACTGTTTTTGGTGTTGATTTGCTCTTCTTTTTCTAGGGCTTTGAAATATATTTGAAATATAGGTCATTTATTTGTTGACTTTTTATTCTTTTGATAAATGAGCTCAATGCAGTGAACTTTCCGCTTAGTACTGCCTTCATTGTGTCCTAGAAATTTTGGTTTGTTGTATCCATATTCTCATTTACTCTAGGTATTTTCATTTCATCCTTGATTTCTTCCACTATCCATTTGTCATTCAATAGTGTATTAGTCTCCATATGTTAGAATAGCTTCTATTTTTTTATCTTATCATTGATTTCTAATTTCAGTCCACTATGATCTGATAGACTGTAGGGTATTATCTCCATTGTTTTTATTCACTAAGAGTTACTTTGTGTCATAAGATGTGGTTTGTTTTAGAGAAGGATCCATGTGCTGCTGAGAAAAAGTGTATTTGCTCATTTAGTGAAGAAATATTGTATATATATATATCTGTTAAGTCTAAGTTATTTATTGTATTATTGAGTTCTATAGTTTATTTAGATTTTGTTTAGATCTATACAGTAGTGAGAGAGATGTGTTAAAGTAACCTGGTATATTATTGTGCTGTGGTCTCTTTGATTCTTGAAATTGTGAAGGGTTTATTTAATGTATATAGATGCTCCATTGTTTGGGTTTAAGTATTTATAATTGTATGTCTTGCTGATGTATAATTCCCTTCAGTAGATGAAATGAACTTCTTTGTCTCTTCTGATTAACTTTGGCTAGAAGTCCACCTTATCTGATGTGAGGATGGAAACTCTTGCTTGTTTCCACAATTTGTATGTTTGTTTCCCATCCTTTCACCTTCAGTCTGTGGATGTCTTTGCCTACGAAGTGCGTCTCATGGAGACACCATATTGTTACATTTTGCTTTTTAATCTAATCTGCAAGTCTATATCTTTTGCTTGATGAATTTGGACCATTAACATTCAAGGTTATTACTGAGATGTGATTTGTATTCACTGTCATTTTGTTTATTTCTGGCTTTTAATTTGATGTACTTTCTTCTTTGACTATTTCTTTAGTGTAGTTCCTCCCTTTGCTGGTTTTCACTTTTTTCCCCTCTTCATCCTCATGGAATATTTTGTTGAGAATGTTCTGTAGAGCAGGATTTCTAATTGTGAATTCTTTTAACTTTTGTTTTTCATGGAAGGTTTTTATTTGATCTTCAAATCTGAAACTTAATTTTGCTGGATATAAAATTCTTGGTTGGAATCCATTTTCTTTCCAAGCTTGAAATATTTTGTTCTATGACCTCCTAGCTTTGTGGGTCTGGGTTGAGAAATCATTTGAGATCTGAATTGGTTTTCTCCTATACATAATTTGCTTTTTTTTTTTTTCTCACAGCCTTTAAGAATTTGTCCTTATTCTGTATTTTAGTCATTCTCATTTTAATGTGTCTTGGTGTGGGTCTGCTGTAATTTTGTACATTTGGAATATTGTAAGCCTCCTGTATTTAATCTCCCATTGTATTCTTTAGGTTTGGGAAATTTTTTGATAATATGTCATTGAAAAGATTTAGCATTCCCTTGGTTTATACCTCTGCTCCTTCATCTATACAGATAACTCTTAAATTTGTTCTTTCCACGTTTTTCCATAATTCTTGGAAGGTCTGTTCATGGATTTTTGCCTCTTCTCTGCATGATCAACTTTATTTTTAATAGTAAATAATATTGTCTTCATTGTCTGAGGTTCTGTATTCCAAATGGTTTAGTCTATTGGTGATACTTTTCATTGCAATTATAATTTGGTTTATTGATACCTTCATTTCAAGGATTTCTGCTTTTTTCCCCAAAATCTCTAACTCTTTATTGAAGTGATCTTCCACTTCCTGTAATTTCTCTTTGATTTCACTCTTTATACCATCCTTTACTACATAGATCAGTTTATGTACATTCTAATATGCTTTGTGGACATTTCTTCTACTGTGATGTCAATGGGTTCTCATATTGGGGCATCTTGATTTGTTTGGGACACTTTGTTCTCTCTTTTTTTTTTCATGTTCCTTGTATGTTTCCCCATATAGTTTTATGAATCTGAGGTACAGCAGACTCTACCCTGTAGAACTACATTGTCCCTGAAGTTTTCTAGTATCCCACATTTAAGAGGGAGACCAACATCAACAGCACCCAGTACAAACAATGCACAGCCTCAAATCTAATAGCTTCCACCAATGTGTCCGCTGCCCTATAGCTATAAACAGCAATGATGAGTTCAATCACCATCCACAATATAAACTGAAAATTTGCCAAATGGATTTACAATCTCAAATATTGGACACTGAGAAATCAGAAATTGTGCAGAATATGATGTTCATGAAGGACAAAGAGAGAAACCAGAAGCAAAAATCCAAAAAAAGAGTGGAAGAGGAACCAACAGAGGTTGACTATTAGGGGGAGAAAAGTTAGAAAGGAATCCAGAGAAACAGACAAGGAAGAGGAACAGAGAAAAAAGTTAAAAATATAAGAATATACAGCAGAACTGCAAAACACCATGCATATATCTCCATCCTCAACAAACTGGTGCACGAAAAACACTGTGCTCCAAATACAGTGGAGAGAGATGTCAGAGGAAAAAATAAAAAAAATCTCAGTGGAAAATTGAACAACTGTCTCTGCCAGCATCCAAAATCTTCTCAGCCCTGCCTCTGAATTCCCACAAGACTGCTTGGCCCAGACAGGTCCTGATAGACCCAGTCACTATCTGACCAATCTGGGCCTCAGATGCCATAGTTTCAAACATGTTGCAGTCCCAAGATCTCAATGATACTGGAATTTGGAAATAGACCACGAGGTATAACAATCCTGAGAGACAATAGCTAGATGGCAGCAACCAGCACCCCCAGGAGGAAGACCCCAGGAACAGCCAAACCCACAGGCACCTCACATTGAACTTCCAGGTCCTGGTGGGTGTCCCCAGATAGGGGCACATTGTCTCCCCAAGATGGCAGTAGCAGGAAACCTGCCAGTATCTCATACCTCAGGCTCTTACTGGTGTCTCAAAATGAATGCAATCATGTGCAACTAAACCTGGAGTCTCCCTGGCAGTGAACCTCTGGGCAGTGGTATAAGCAATAAGTGGCAGGGTTTGGTGGTACCAGGCAGGTACTCAGCAGCAGTTCAGTCATTGGTGTTGGCAGTGGTGGGGGATCATCAGTCACAGTGGTGGCAGCTGTGACTGCAACAGAGAGAAGACCTCCAGGTGACCTCTGGGGAGCAGCAACAGCCCAGAAACATCAGGGGCAGCAATGTCAGTGGCAGCAGTGTTGACAGCAGGCATGCCCAGAGAAAAGACATGTTGTGCAGAAGCAGTGTGGGCAGCAGTAGCACCCAGAGAAAACACATCCAAGTATCTGGGGCAGCAGCCTCAGGGGCAGTTGTGCCCCAACTAAGAGAAAATCTCCAGGCAATGACCCCTTCCAGAATTTTCTGACTGCCACCCCATACCTGAGAATCACTTATATACACTTAAGCCTATTTCTTGATTCCTTTTCTAGAGTGAGAGCCTTAGTATTTTATTTTTGGCATTCCCTTTCCTAAAAGGGAAAGGACTCAGTTTTCTAAAGAGTGGGTTTTATTTCTAGGCAAGTATTTATTAGACTTTTTGGATGTACCAGGCTCTGCAATTGGTGTTAAGCTGCACTGAGATAGTGATGTAAGCAAATAGTTATAAAATGCCTCAAATAGATGTGACTAAGGGACATAATTGATTAAAAGGAGCAAGGGTTCTCTTGCTGTTGCCTACCAATTGACTTTCCTATTCAAGAGCTTTGCCCTGAGTCAGGGCACATGATTGGGGATAGGCCCTTTCTTTTCCAGGTGTAGAGCCAGAGTCTTTTGAAGTTGGAGACCATCTGATTGAGGCTAGTGGAAAACTTCACCTGCTCGATAAGATGCTGGACTTCCTGCATTCCAGGTATAGGTATATATACTGCTCTGAGTTGGTGACAAGTTGAAACTTAATTAATGAGGAACTTACCTATTTTGTGAGACTGATTCAAGTTTTCCTCTTTTACAAGACTCCAATTCAGGGTCTACTTTCTCTGAAATTATACACCCACCCCATTCCACCTCATCCCTCCCCACTCTTCCCCACCATTATCCTTTCTTTCCTGATTTTCTATAGCATTTAGCATCCCACTCCAGCACTTGGCAAGCCCTACCTTAATCTACTGCCTGGTTAATCAGTGTATATTCACCTCATCATCCAGCTATATTGTTTGGAGCCACAAGGACAGAGTCAGCATTGAGCATTTCTTTTATAATTGCCTGCTGGTACCTTGTGTTGAATCAACACATAATAAAGGCTCAGCAATCATTCATTCTTGTTAACCTGTGGGGTTTGATTTAAACTCAAGGGGTACTTGGAATAATCTATCCCAGAAATGTGAACTGGGCATCAGAATACCAGAATTTCAAAATTGTCCCTTTAGGATGACTGCCCCAGGTGTGGCCTGAACTAACCTAAAACTTCAGATTTGGCAAAATTTTTCAATCTTTTGCAAGTTAAATAATTGCATGTATTACTGTGCTTAATTTTCTTTGACATATCTACTATGGGTGTGTTAGAGATGGAGAAGAGCCCATACATACTTTTCATCCAAGTTTTTTATGTCACAGACCAAGAAAGTCTTGTCCAAAGTCATATAGTTAGCGAATGTCAGAGATGAGATAAGAATGTGGTACTCACCTTCAAACTCAATGCTTTCCCCAAAATTTGGGCTAGAATCTGTCAGGAGTTCTCCCTAACTCTTGATCTTATCTTTGTGGTAGATTAAATTAAGTTCATTTTCTTAAAAATAATATTATTTATTAACACTGTACTTCTTTGTTTAGGCAAATTTTAAAACAATATCTGATAACAAAGAGCTCTCAGCTTGATTTTGTTCTTAATACATTATTTTGAATTCTTTCTTCTCTTCACTATCTATATGTAAGTTTCCTCATGTATCATAGGGGATTGCTTCTCTAAAGTGATGGTACTCAGACTTTTCTAGATGATAATGACTTACACCCCCAAGTGGGGAATAGCAGTAGATAGCTGACTACAGCTCTTTCGGATCTTGGGGAAGGGATACACACATAAGAAAATCTTGCCCTTTACTCTTCATGTGTTTATTTATTTCACTATTGAAGTGAAAGTTTATATTTTTTTATTGAGTGAAGTGACATTCTAGAAATAGGATCCTTGTTTGCTCTAGGTGTTCCATAGTTCCTTGTTAATTGACACATGCCCTGAGAATATCTCCATTGTAGCTTTAAATTTTCTCTGAAGGATGCAGCTACATGTGGAGGCACTTTGTACTCTTGTGTTAATTATGTAGAGTTTTTGAGAAAGTTATGTGACATTTATATTTCTACTTTAGCATTTGACTTACTTATAAAATTGTATTCTTTGATAAATTTTGTGTGAGGGTAACTCATCCTAAATACGACTACAGTTTCTCCTTTTATTTTCCTTGCCAGAGGCCATTGGATTTACTTTCCTCCCAAATGACCCAGATATTGGATATTCTCCAAGACTATATGGATTACAGAGGTGACTCCCCTGGGCCACCACATTACTGAAGACTTTTTTTAGATTTAATGATCAAATAGGTCCATGAAGAATAATAAGGGGTGTGGGAATGTTACAGAGAAAAAAGGTTCAAAAACATTATTCAGAACCAGAAGAATATGAGGAGAAGGGACAGAACTATGTGAAGCAGATGTAACAATATTGAATATCTTCAAAAATGTATGATAAATCAAGTTTCAGTGACAGAACCTTTCAGTGTCTTGCAACTTTCAGCTCAACACTTGTGTACTTATTCAGGATTAGTAAGAAAATGAATATCAATAGTATAGAGATCCCAAAAATCAAGCAGGGGAAAGTAAGAACAATTATTTCTATGAACAATAGGCAATGTAGGCAATTACCTGAGAACTCTGTTTTATATGTAATAAAATTGATGTGGGATAATGGGAAAAAGCTTAATCAGTGGATGATTTTTGAGCCTTTGGTAGATTATCAGCTGCAGAACTAAGAGTTTTAAAATTTAGTTCAGAGTGGTCTCTCAGATCCATTTGATGCCTTCCAAGTACTGCAGTAACCTGCATACTTGCAGAAATGCCATTGGCACATTGAGAAATATCCACTGTCAAAACATGATGAGTTTATAATTCCTCTTCCTGACCTGATGTATGGTAGGTAAGTGGAGAGCCTGAAAATTTCATTAAAAAGCAAATGCTGGGTAATCAGTCTCCTAAGGGCTTGTCTTACTTCTTGTCTAAGGATTGTGTCTCAGCAAATAGAAACTGCCATACAGGGTGGATATTTAGGGTTGCCTAGGAATATTCAAAAATGAATTTTAACTCTGTTTTAAGTGCCAAAACTTTGACTGCATGTGTTTTAAAAACCCAGGATAAAGTGTTATGGTGAGTATTTTTTGTTATGTGATGTATTGTTCCCTAAATTTAGATTTTTCTCATGGAATTTATTTAAAGTAGGGTCATGCCTGGATATGGAAAGGATAATATAACCATTTGGTTTAGGAATGACTTATTTTTTTTATTTCCTGAAGAATCCTTGAAAGTTAAGATCTGTTTGTTTGTTGTTGTTCTTCTCTATATAAAGGCTACAGCTATGAGCATGTGGATGGTTCTGTGACAGGAGAAGAGAGACACCTGGCTATAAAGAACTTTGGACAGATTTATTTTTCTCCTGAATACCACGGCAGGTAAGCCACATAGGTATTGATGAAAGTAGACAAAGAAGGAGTGGTGTAGTACTCTTACATCCCAAACATAGTACTCTTACATCCCAAACATTGGTACATTTTTTCATAATTCTCTAAAAGTTGAGGTTATCACAAAGGAGTATAATAAATCAAGGCAGTTGACATAGCGTAGTACTGGACTTCTACTTTGGAGCTCTTTTTTGTCCAACCTACCTAAGCTGTGATGTCACAAAAAAGTGAGGCTGGAACCTGAGCTCACTGGAAAGTAATTATAATCTTCTTTGACCTCTGACCTGGGAATGGCCTGGATTTTTTTTTTTTTTTATAATTTTGAGGAAGTTTTATTTATGTTCAGTGAAGGCAGCTCTCCTTCCCAGCCATGAATTTGGAAAATAAGATAATTTCTTTGCTAGTTGCCCCTCCTCTGTAAGTACCTATGGGATAGTGTTGTAAAATTTAACAACATTTTTTTTATTTAAAATGCGGTCATAGCTATTTGTAATTATTATGGCATTGTCCATATGACTTAAACCATAAATATCATATGACATCTGTGGTGCTTGGTCAGTTATGGAGTGCTCTCATAAACTGTTAAATAATTTGAAATCAGTTTTGGGAGATGGAATTAATCTTACATACTGAATCAAAAAGATCTTAAATTAACTTTTAATTCATAATCTGAGTCTCATTATCCTATTTTTTATAGACCTTAATTTGTATGGAATACATATAGAAATACAAAAAGGACATGTGTCCTTGATGAAAGAGAGATTAATATCTTTATGAAAAGAAAGTTCAGACTTATTTAGAAAACATTTATTAAGTTCTTTTCATGATATGGGTATATAAAAGAAGTGTTAGATATAATCCTTGAGTATAAGATTATTTCTCCAGCATATCTTATCTGTCTAATAAACTCAATAATAAGATATAATCAGACTGCTTTGGCTTCAGTCTCTTCCAAGGTCATGTGCCACACCCTGCATCAGAGACATTTGTTCATTTGTCTCATGGTTAGTCTTAGGGAAAACTTGAAGGATCTGGTCAAATGCATTTTCAGATTGAGAGAGGAATTCCATTTGTGTTTTAAAGATTTTATTACTCATGTTTACAGAGCAGATGTTTGAATCATCTAAAATTAGAAAGAAAGAAACCTCTCCTTTTCCATTAATCTCCTTGGAGGCCTTAGTAGATTATCTAGGATCTAAAGTAGTCCTGGATGTTAACCTTTCCAAACACTGATTATCATATTTTCTATCACGTTTTTGCTATAGTTCTGCAGCATTTTCATTTAATAGGTTTCCTTCCAACTTTCAAGAGGTGAGGTTATTACCACATATTGCCAGCAGGTGGCAGTAATAGCTTACGACTCTGTCCCGAACAACTAAATACAGTTTAAAATATTCCCTAGTAAAGAAGAGCTGCACTAGCCAACTTCAACCAAAGAGGAAGGTAATTTTTATGGAACACATTTTTAAGTGAAATTATTGCCTAGATAGTAGTAGGATAGAGTGGATAAAATGTTTCTGGAGCCAGGTGCAGTAGTGCATGCTTACAGTCCCAGTTACTCAGGAGGCTGAGGCAGGAGGATGGTGTGAGACCAGGAGTTCAAGGCCAGTGAGGGCAACACAGCAGAACCCTGTCTCAAATCCAGGAGTAATTATCACAGATTCTGGAATATGGGATGGAGTCCTGACTCTTTCATCTTCTAGTGGTGCAACTTCAAATAAGTCCCTTAATCTAGCTGTGTTTCCATTTCGGCATCTGCAAAATGAGAATTACACCAGAAAGGATGCAGGGTTGTGAGGGTTAAAAGAGTTAATTTATGTTAACCTTTCTGAACAATGGTTGGTGAATAGAATCGTAGAAATATAACTGTCATTATTGGATATAATTTAGCATGTCTCAGTAATCAGTCATTATTATTTTTTAACCCAACTTTAATTTTATATGAAGGCTTTGAGAATGTCCCTGCCTAACTTGTCTTGAGCTTCAGCTGGGAGTCAGTAGTTCTTATGAAAAGGAACCCTTCATTCAACTCTTGGAACAAGTCCTTTTAGGCTTGTTTCAGCATTGAGCTGTAACAATCCTGGGAAGAATGAGTCTGTTCTATACTAGTTTTCACATTAATCAAACAGAATGCTGTAATTTGCCTTCATAGTAGTCTAAATTCCTGTAATCCAAGGTACTTCCTTGACCCTTTTTCTGCACCACAGAATAAAGAACAGAAAGTTGTTGCATTGAGTGTTCTTGTCTTGAATTGATTTTATGACATTGTCTTTGATTAATGTGGAAACCAATTCAGGAAGACACATTCAAGTGTTCTCTAATCAGAGGCATGTATCATCCCCTCTTCTCATTAACTAGTGTCAGGGTCTTCCTATCTTGTTGCTTGCAAGTGTGTTTAAGTGATTTTCTTAATGTGCATTGCAGACCTCTCCTTTTTTAACTTACAATTTTAGTTGTAGATGGACACTATTTTTTCAGCTTTTTTGCCAGTGTGACTAAAAGACCTGACCTGAACAACTGTAGAGGACAAAAGTTTATTTGAGGGCTCATGGTTTCAGAGGTCTTAGTCCATAGAAGACTGATTTCATTCCTTGGGGCTCAAGGTGAGGCTGAATATCATAATGAGAGAGTATGGCAGAGGGAAGCAACTCACATCATGATCAGGAGGCAGAGGGAGACTCCACTTTCTATATATAGACTATATACCCCATATCTATGCCCCCAATGAACCAGTTCCTTCAGCCACATTGCACCTGCCTCTAATTACCATTCAGTTAATCCCATTAGGGATTTATTCACTTTTTAGGCCAAAGCTATAATCCAATCATTTTTCCTCTTGCATTGTCTCACATGTGAGCTTTTGGGGGACACCATATCTAAACCATAACAGACAATACCTTTATTTTGTTTATTTTCATCTGGTGCTGAGGATTAACCCCAGTGCCTCACACATGTTAGGTGAGCACTCTGTCACTGAGCCACAGTGACAGCCCCCAGTCCTCTCAGTTTTGGAATTGTTTTCTGAAAGAGTATGTGTTTTTATTCACAGATTTTTTCTAAGCAAAATCCAATCAAGGTTTTCAAACATGGCTTCACAGCATTAAATTAAGCATCCTTTTCTGTCCCTTACCTCGATTTCTGTTATATTTGATAATTAAATTTTCCTGGGTCAGGGAACATAAGATGAGGTGGCATGTTTGACCACTCCAGGGCTCTGGAGTTGGGGGCAGAGATGTCAGGCTGAAGGAGGAATCCACTCAGTTGGACTGATTTCAGATGTTCAGTATGACCCAGTCTAGCCTTGTGTCTGTTTTCCAGTTTCTTATTTGTATGTTGCTGATCATGCTTCTTTTTTGCATGGTTTTCAGTTGGAATTGGCATGAACTTAACAGCAGCAGATACTGTTATTTTTGTTGACAGTGATTTTAATCCTCAAAATGACTTACAAGCAGCTGCCAGAGCTCACCAAATTGACCAGAACAAGAGAGTGAGTTAAACATCTTCATTTTCCTGTTCTGTTGGCTTGTAGTTCTGGATTGGAGAGGAAGGTAAAGAATGTAGTCCTGACAACAGTGTCATACTGGGAGTTGAGAACCACTGGGTTTTAACCCCATTTTGGCACTGACTTGCAGAGTCATGTTCAGTGGGTCACATGATCAATTCAGCCTCACTTTGTTAAAAAGAACAGGTAAATTACAAAATGACTAGAAGAAACTTTTAGGCTTTAGTTAGAACCTAACTCAGTTTAAAAATGGAGTTAAAGCTGGTATGGTGGCACATACCTGTAATCATAGCAACTTGGGAGACTGAGGCAGGAGGATCACAAGTTCAAGGTCAGCCTTGACAACTTACTAAAACCCTGTCTGAAAATAAAATATTTTGGGGCTGTGGTTGTGACTCACTGGTAGAGCACTTGCCTAGCATATGTGAGGCAGTAGGTTGAATTCCTAGCACTGTATATAAATAAATGAATAAAATAAAGGTCCATCAATATCTACATAAAAAATTTAAGTAAATAAATAAAAATAAAACATTTTTTATAAAATGCTAGGGATATAACTCATTGGTAATGCTCCCCTGGATTTGCTTCCCAGTACCATGAAAAGGAAAACAGTGGGGTTAAGAGGTTGTGGAACTACCCTCTGACCTCAGGATAACATGCCTGCCAAGGGTTATCCTTGGCTATAAATAAAGTCCCAATTGTGGTCACTTCATCATTCTTTCCCCGACCATTTTGGGAAAGATTCAGAGAGAAGTTGAGGCCAGATCTCTCTAACAAATGCTCAGGTCCAAATGAGCAATGTACTTTGAATTATTTTCTTAATATGGTCTTTGGTTCTACTTCCTTTTTGGTGTATTTTTCTGGCATGCTTTTCCCCCCAGCTTTGCAGACTCATAACACACTGCTCTCACTTGACTTACATACAGGGCTGTGAAAGTCATTTGATTGTTTGGCCAAGACACTGTGGAAAAATTAGTTTATAGGAAAGCAGCCTCCAAACTGCAGCTCACCAACATGATCATAGGAGGCCATTTTACTCTTGGAGCCCAGAAACATTTGGCTGATGCTGACCTCCAGGTAAAATATGTTGTTCTCTTATTTAAAGTACCATGATTTATAATCAGTACTCTCTGTATAATGTGAATGCAAATAAAAAGTACCAGCATTAACCACCCTTTGTCTCCAGTTACATATTAGTTTGTTAGACTAATTCATACCCACTCAGTACCTACTACATGCAAGGTGCCATAAAAGCTAAATGAGTGTGACACTTAAAGGCAGAGAAAATAGAATAAATAGAATAGGCTTTAAACAGTCAAATTGGATTAAGATTTATATCTTATCACTTACTGGATGTATGACTTTGAGCAGGTAACTTAACATCATGGATATAATCTCTTTGGGGTTTCTAAAAATGAGTATGCCACTAGTTATCTCAGAGAGAATTTGTTTATTTGGTTTTTTTTTTTTTTTTTTTGGTGGTTGTTGTTTTTTAAAGAAGAACTTGATGTAATCAGTTATGATTAATTCCATACATCCTCTTTAATCCCAGACCCTTTATGCAGTGACTTACAGTACTCATTCTATACCCAGAGGAGGATGAACAAGACTGGAAATTCAAAATTATACCACAGGATATATCAGTGAAAGACTAGAGTTAATTTGCTTGAGGAAACAAACATTAAATAGGAGTCAAATGCTGACTTGGAAGATTCTGGAGAGAGCTCTCTTTTGTAAAAAGGCTTAGAGTTATTCCATAGTAGCAGCTTTTGAGCTAAAATTAGAACCGATATTATCATGTGCCCTAAGTTCTTTTGAGGAATTAGATACACAGAGATCAACCCCTAGGATTCTGGAATGATTCAGGCATGAAGTGAATAAGAAATGGCTGACAAGGGCAGTAGCTATGGGAAGATCTGCTTTAGAAAACATTGTAGAGAAGAAATGAGAGGAGTTGACTGTTTTTTTTTTTTTTTTTTTTTTTTTGAGGCAGGAAATGAGAGAGATAGCAAATTCAAAGATGACTTTAAGGCTTTAAGCCTGAATGATGAAAACAGAAATTAGGAGGATAGGTGGTAAAGTGTTAGTAAGGTGAAAATAATGTAGGCTTTAGTCAACAGGGTTTGTAGTAAAAATCAATGTAAATTATCATTAGAGGGAGATTCAGAAAAGGAAGGGATTTCATTTAGAAAAGTTCACAAGAAAAATCAGACTTTAAAAGACAAGTTATCAAAAAATTCAAGAGGTATGCAAAAGGGGAAAAATTACACAGTATTATAAGCAGAATTATCAAGTTTACAATTAACCCAAGCATGGGTTAAAAAATAGCAGTTTTCTCTCACACACACCTGTATCTTTGCACATCAGCATTGCAGACAGGGATCAGTGCAATTTTTTTAGGGAGTCATTGACATGCATGAAAATTTCACAGTTTTTTGGGTACTAGAACCTGAAAGAAGAACTCTAGGTTTTGTTTGTTTTCTTGGTTTTTGTTACCTTAGGGAGTAATTGTGGAGTCTGGTTTTTTCTATATTTTTAGTGTTCTGCATACTCAGCTGACATGGTGGCAGGGCAACTGTGCATTTTGTTTTCACACTATTGAAGAGGCAATTACAAATGTGAAACTTGAGAGAGAGATAGGTATATACTGTAGATGTCTAAATACATTTCTTCACAGAACCTTAAGAGATGAGTTCATTGTGGGCTGTAGTGAAGGTGAACATATTGGGAGTTAGAGGACATGAGGTCTCAGATGGTCAAACTCTTCCCCAGAGGAGGGAACTCCAGGCATTCAATTAGGGGTTTCCCTGTGATGTGGTCTACCAGAACATCATTGTGAAGTGCACAGGTACAACTCCCTGCTGTGGACCAATGTAGACAACTGGCTGTTGGAGAGGACCTTGTTGGGACTTCATGCCCAGGCCAGGGGCAAAAAAAATCTCATTCTGGTTCTGTATGATTTTTTTTTCCTCCCCATTCAGAGAATGAGTTATTTATGGTTTCCAAGGATAAGGGTAATAACTCACTGCCTTGTCTCAAAAGAAAGCAGGACATTTTTTAAATTATTAAAGAATCTAATAGTAAAAGTCATGGTTCTGGTTTGATAAATATAAGCAGTGTAGAGTTGAGAAGTTCTGAAAAAGGAAAGCAGGTTGCTTATCCTGCAAGGAGAATACAACAGAAAGAGAGGGACAAATATAAATATAGTGAACATTTATTGAATTCTTACTGTGTGCTAAGCATTGTCTGAGTTGTACTTTTTCCAGTTGTTTTATGAAGAAGAGTAACAGAATGACATAGACAATGTCTTTAAAATTTTTAAGAAATTCAGAGCCACTCTAATCCAAGCATTCTGTAACTTCCAAATACATGCTCTTAATTACTATAATGTACTGTTTTTCATTTTTGAAAAAAGGTAGTTTCCTAAAAACACATGTGAGTGCTCAATAGTAAGGGAAGCCAGGAGAATTAAGTCCAAGGGAGTGGAAGGGAGGATCCCAGTATGAACTGAGCTTCATCATAAATACTTGGCTTTCTTCTATTTTGGTTACTAAATGCCAAAGCCATTTGCCTTGGTTTATATATATGTATTTTTATATTTTATGTTCATATATATATATATATATATATATATATATATATATGAACTAAGGCTAAATATAAATATATCCAGGTATGTTCTTTCTTAGTTTTTATCTTAAGTGTTTTTAAGTTACAGAATGCCTTTAAGTTTCCAAGTTACAAAATAGACAATCTAGAGATAACTAACCAAAACCAAAAGGGCAAAATGTAAATGAGGGCCCATCACATGCATCCCAATTGTTTCAGAACTCTTAAGTGATAGTGCTTAGGGAGGTGTAAAGTTGGAAGTAGCAAGTGAAAGCCAGGTAATACTATCTAAGTTTTCTGGGTGGTTCCTGTAGCCTTAGGAAATAGACAGAGAGAGGAGTGAGAGGAAAGGGCAGGATACAGAGAGCACAGGATTATTTAGTGAGATTGAAATTAAGAAAGGGCCTTTGGGCCTTGGTGATCAGGATTGTTATTGGTTTTCCAAGGAGGGTTCCATAAAGTAGTGAGGTAGGAAAACAACTTGGCAAAGGAAAGGAGTCAGCTTATTGTGAAGTGAGGTACTGGGTGGCATCTTCTCTTTCTATGAAGTTTGACAGTGGGAGAAGTAGGAATGTAGCTAACAGGGTCTCTGACTTCTCTCAGGACTGCTGGAAGAACCTGTAAAAAATTGCTGGTGAGAGGTGCTACAGAAGATGCAGAAAATTATTTTGTTCTTACCATCCCCCCCAAAATAAAAGAAATTGGGGGCTAATAATTTTTTTTCTTGCAGTTATAGATAATTATCAAAATCAATAGCTCTGTTCATTGTTTATCACCTTTCTGCTTATTCCTCATCTTACCCCACAATAGCCTGGTTGAAGTCATCTGCCATGGGAGAGAATAAAGTTCACAAGGGAAGGAATGTGCTTGGTGTCACTTAGACACTCAGCAGATCACCACATACTGATCTTTGTTTTCATGAGAACTAACTGGATGTTTTGTTTTCTCCATTCAAGTTGAATGAAATACTCAAATTTGGCTTGGATAAACTGCTGTCTTCTAAGGGGAGCACCATGGATGAGATAGACCTGAAGTCCACCCTGAGAGAGACAAAAAATGGCCAGTGGATCTCTGGTGTCTTGCCTGCATCTGGAGGAGGGAGCAGAGAGCAGGAGGTAGGAAGTGAGTTGGGGGTAAGGGTGAGCAAATGGCAGTCACTTCAAACTAGGGCATGAGTGATATGCATCTCCATAGGAAGTCCTGTATCCTATTCCCTGGGACCTCTTTTTCGTACCCAGCCCGATTGTCATCTTGAGCACATTCTTTAGGCTTCTTGATCCAAGAAATTGAAAATATATCTGGCTGTTCCCATGTGGCTGAACTTTGAATGCAAGTCATGATATTAATTGTTATGGTCCTGTCATCAAGGGTTCAGTTTGTTGCTTTTCTCTCTTGATGCAAACATCTTATCTGGTGTTTACGGAGAAGCATGCTGTCTTTATGATGATGCTATGCAAGTTGATTTCTCTTTTTGATCGTATATTTTTTAATTGTAGCTAATATTTTTGGGCATTTATTGTGGGTTCATCAACAGCGCTACCAACTATGTCATTGCTTTATATCTTTTTCCATTTAACCTTCATAAGACCCATGAGGTGTAGATGATTTTGTCTTCCTTCCTCTTTTTCCTTCAAATTTGGTTAAAATATGTATTTTTAAAGCATTTTTTATAGTTGTAGATGGACAGCATGCCTTTATTTTGTTTATTTATTTTTTTAATGCAGTGCTAAGGATCAATCCCAATGCCTCACACATGCTAGGCAAATACTCGACTACTAAGCTATAGCCCTAGCCCCAACATTTATCTTTTTATCCTTTTCTATTCTGAAATTTTTGAAATTCAGATTTGAAGGGATTTTAGGGTTTTGTTTTGTCTTTTCTTTTGACATAATGGCTTTGTATCATGCTCCCTAATATCACATAATTTTTAAAATTTTCCTGTATCAGCAGCAATAGGGAGTCAATATGGCCTGAAGTGAGAGGGTTCTTACTGAGCTTCTTAATTCAAGAATTCCTTCTAGCTGAGCATGGTGGTGCATGTCTTTAATCCAGTGTCTCAGAAGTCAGAGGCAGAAGGATCCTCAGTTCAAAGCCAGCCTCAGCAAAAGCAAGGCACTAAGCTACTCAGTGAGACCATGGCTCTAAATAAAATACAAAATCGGATTGGGGATCTGACTCAGAGGCTGAGAGCCCCTGAGTTGAATCCCAGAACCCCCAACTCCCCCCAAAAAGAGTTTCTTCTCCAACCAATACAGAGAAGCACCATGGTTTCAGTAGTTGGTGTTTACTTTACTGGTAGGGAGTAGGCTGGGAAAGGCTTTTGGTCTTGTAATTCTCAATTTTTACTAGTTGTTTCTTTCTTTCTCTTTGCCATAAAATTATCAAAGGATGGCTCCCTTTCTAAATTACCTCTTCCTCACCTAAAAGCAGTTCTTCCTCAAATTTTTAACTGCATCTACTTTCTGACCTTTCCCTTTTTATTCTTTAGTAGGCACTGCTATGATCTACCAGTACTTGGACCCATCCTCATTGTTTTCCCATTTGGAGTGTGATTCTCATCTTGGCGAATAAATTTCCTGTGGCACTACTAGAAACCCACTTTCCTTTCTCCTATGCAATCTCTGCCTACCCAGACAAGTGAGCACTTCAGAGCTGGCTCACCTGGTTTGGGATATTCATTTCTCTACTTACCTACAAATGGAAGTTTAGAGGTTTCTGATTCCTAATTTTGTAGTAGGCTTTGATTAGGGTTCATTATCCTTGTTGACTGGTGCAATTTTTATAGGATATATGAAGAATTCAAAATTCAGGTGACTGCCATTATTTTACAGAACACTGTTTTTTTGACTTTTCTTGTTTTATCTTTAAAATTTTTTACAATAGATCACATTTATGTTCAAGAACACATTCTTGTTCTCTGCTTATTGTTTGTATCCTGTTCTCATTTCAAGGATATAATATCCTCACTGAGTACATTTATTATAGCTTTTTAAAATATATCCCAGGGAGAATATTTATTATGTCTTTTCCAAAAATGTTGCTCTGCCCACTGTATTGTCTCTTTTTCTCCATTTGCTTCTCCTCCTTCCTCTATTTGCTTCTCCTTCTTCCTCTTCTTTTTTTTGAAAAGGATCCCTTGTTCTTATTAGCAGTTTTCCTGAAACATCTCGTGTCCTGTGTCTGTCTGATCAGGGTGCTGGTGAAATGCCCCAAAGCTGACAGATAGATCTGTTGTGAGCAGGTGGACAGCCTTTGGGCCTCATGTCAGCAGCACTGGTTGGCAAATCATCTTTTGCACTGGGGGAGTCTTTCCAGACACACAGATTTGAAGACATCACTAGACAACTCATTTTATCTTTAGATGTGTCCTCTTTTATCATCCTTGGAAGATAACCATTACAGCAAAATTGCTTAAATTGGAAAGACAGGGGAGGTGTGTCAAGATGGTGGACTACAGGGCGGCTGCATTTCATGTTCCTCCAAGACTCAGGATTCAAAAGAGGAGATAGTGAGTGACTTGGGACCAACTCAAAGCCACCGGCTGAGTGTCCCCATTGAGGAGGTGTCCCGGATGGGTGGTAGTCCCAGAACGCAGGGAACTTTGTGAAGTAGAGTTGCCCGGTGAGACACCCCTCCCCCCACTGAAGCGGTAAACAGGAACAACTGGGAACTTTGCAGAGGAAGCTGCTCAGCACAGCACTTGGATTCAGAGTAAACTGCCGGGCTTCAGTGGCTGCCCAGAGGATGGCCTGCATAGGCAGGTGATTAGGTGCAGAACAGGGTCCCAGGAACTAGGCAGCTTTTCGGTGGAAGAACTGCAGAAACAAGCTGAGGGAAGCAGTGAAGTTTCCAGGACTGCGGGCATATTCTTGCAGGAGAGGCAGCCTAAGGAGACTCCTCTGTGAAGGGTGAGGCTCCCAGGCCCAAGAGGTAGGTCCAGGCCCCTGGGAATGTTGCCTGGGAAGGCTGCCCTGCACAGGCGGCAAGATACCCTTCTCCCTGCTGGAGCAGTGAACACGGACAGTGGGGAACTTTGCAGAGGAGGCCGCATAGCACAACACTTGGTTTTGGAGCAACCGGCCAGGGCTCCGGCAGCTGCCAGAGGAAGAGCTGGGCAGTGAGCTGTTTGGACTCAGAGCAACCTCCTGAACAAGGGGGGGAAATGTCCTGAGGAGGTGGAGGTGCTCAGTGAGTTGCTTGGTCTCCAAGCGACCACACAGAACACCGGGTGGCTGCCTGGAGGAAGAGGTGAGCTGTGGGTCACTGGGTCTTGGAAAATCTGTACGAGGCTCCAGGTGGCTGCTCAGAGGAGGGGTCACATAGCCAGGCGATTAGGTGCAAAGCACGGTGCGGGGACCTAGGCACCTTTTGGTGGAAGAGCTACACAGAGACAAGCTGAGGGGTGGAGCGAAGGTTCCAGGACTGCGGGCAGGTTCTCTGAGGAGGGGCAACCTAAGGAGACTCATCTGTGAAGGTTGACGCTCCCAGGCCCAGGAAGTAGGTCCGGGCCCCTGGGAACGATGCCTGGGAAGGCTGCCCTGCCCAGGCAGTAGTTGTGGACTGAGGGGAACCTCTAGGAGGGTTACTGATCAGCAAGACCTCCTCACTGGGTAAGTATTCCCTGCCAGGTGAGGTTTTCCCACAAGGATTGTAAAACCAGAGACACAGGCACAAACAGGCCTTGCCTCAGCCCGCAGTCTAGTTCCCCTTTGGATGACCATTGGTCAACAAGTGGAGGCACTTCTGCCCACTAGCAGGGAATATACACCACCTGAAGGCCACCACCCCTAGAGAGGCAGCTTCCTTGGGGAGCACCGCATTATCAACTTTCTCCAAGACTTCAGGTTACTGAAGGATAAGGGGGGATACACTAGCAATTTTCAGGGACATTATAAGTCAATATAGGAAATCTGCAACATCTCAGCAGTCCACTGATACCTGAAGGACATGATAAATCAAGGGAAGAAAATGCCTCAAACAAATCTAGATATTATATCAATAAAATCCAATGACAGCATGACAGAAGAAATGTCAGAAAAGGAGTTCAGAATGTACATAATTCACATGATAAAGGAAGCAAACGATGGAATGAAAGAGCAAACGCAGGCTTTGCATGATCACAGCAATCGACAGTTAAAAGAGCAATTACAGGAAGCAAAAGACCATTTCAATAAAGAGTTAGAGATATTGAAAAAAAACCAAACAGAAAAACTTGAAATGAAGGAAACAATAAACCAAATTAAGAACTCCAAAGAAAGCACAACCAATAGGATAGAACACCTGGAAGACAGAAACTCAGATAATGAAGATAAAATATTTAAACTAGAAAACTAAGTTGAACAAACAAAGAAGATGGTAAGAAATCATGAACAGAATCTACAAGAACTATAGGATATCATGAAAAGGATAAATTTGAGAATTATTGGGATTGAGGAAGGCTTAGAGAAACAAACCAAAGGAATGAACAATCTATTCAATGAAATAATTTCAGAAAATTTCCCAAATCTGAAGAATGAAATGGAAAATCAAGTTCAAGAGGTTTATAGGACTCCAAATACACAAAATTACAACAGACCCACACCAAGGCACATTATAATGAAAATACCTAACATACAAAATAAAGACAGAATTTTAAAGGCTGTGAGAGAAAAGAACCTAATCACATTCAGGGGGAAACCAACACGAATATCAGTAGATTTTTCAATCCAGACCTTAAAAGCTAGAAGGGCCTGGAACAACATTTTTCAAGCCCTAAAAAAAAATGGATGCCAACCAAGAATCTTATACCCAGAAAAACTTACCTGCAGTTTTGACAATGAAATAAAATCCTTCCATAATAAACAAAAGCTAAAAGAATATACAAAAAGAAAGCCAGCATTACAGAACATTCTCAGCAAAATATTCCATGAGGAAGAGATGGAAAACAATGATGCAAATCAGCAATGTGAGGAACTAGCCTAAAGGAACTCTCAAATAAAGAGGAAACAAGTAGTGTCAAAAATAAACAAATAAATGAATAAAATGATCAAATAACCGGGCATACAAATCATATCTCAATAATAACCCTGAATATTAATGGCCTGAATTCATCAATCAAAAGTCATAGACTGGCAGATTGGATAAAAAAGAAATATCCAATAATATGTTGCCTACAAGAGATTCATCTCATAGAAAGAGATACCCATCAACTAAAGGTGAAAGGATGGGAAAAAGCATACCATGCACATTAACCCAGCAAAAAAGCTGGAGTATCCATCCTCATTTCAGTTAATGTGGACTTCAAGCCAAAGTTAGTCAGAAGGGATACAGAAAGACATTACATACTGCTTAAGGGAATCATAAATCAGCAAGACATAACAATCATAAATATCTATGCCCCAAACAGTGGCTCACCCATGTATGTCAAACAAATCCTTCTCAATCTCAGAAACAAATAGACCATAATACAATAATACTAGGTGATTTTAACATGCCTCTCTCATCTCTGGACAGATCTTCCAAACAAAAATTGAAAAAAGAAATCATAGAACTCAATAACACAATCAATAATTTAGACTTAATGGACATTTAAAGAATATACCATCCAATGAAGAGTGAATACACTTTCCTCTCAGTAGCACATGGATCCTTCTATAAAATAGACCATATATTATGTCACAAAGCTATTGTTAGCAAATACAGGAAGATAGAGACACTACCTTGTATTCTATCAGATCATAATGGATTGAAATTAGAAATTAATGAAAGAGTAAAAAACAGAAATTACTCCAACACCTGGAGATTAAACAATATGCTATTATATGATGAATGGATAACAGAAGATATTACAAAAGAAATTAAAAAATCTTAGAGGTAAATGAGAACAAAGAAACATCATGTCAAAATCACTGGGACACTATGAAAGCAGTACTTAGAGGAAGATTTATTTCATGGAGTGCATTCAATAAAAGAAGTAAAACTCAACAAATAAATGACCTAACACTACAACTCAAAGTCCTAGAAAAAGAACAAAGCAACACCAAAAGTATAGAAGACAGGAAATAGTTAAACTCAGAGTTGAAATCAATGAAATTAAACAAAAGAAACAATACAAAAAATAGACAAAATAGTTGGTTCTTCGAAAAAATAAACAAAATTCATAAACCTTTAGCCACTCTAACAAAGAGAAGATGAGAGAAAACCCAAATCACTAAAATTGGGAATAAACAAGGAAATATCACAACAGACACGACTGAAATACAAAACATAATTAGAAGCTATTTTGAAAATCTATACTCCAACAAAATAGAAAATTTCGAAGACATCAACAGGTTTCTAGAGACATATGAATTGCCTAAACTAAATGAGGAGGACATACACAATTTAAATAGACCAATTTCAAGTAATGAAATAGAAGAAGTCATCAAAAGCCTACCAACAAAAAAAATATCCAGGAACTGATGGGTTCTCAGCCGAGTTCTACAAAACTTTAAAGAAGAGATCGTTCCAATACTTTTCAAACTATTCCATGAAATATAAGAGGAGAGAACTCTCCAAAACTCATTCTATGAAGCCAATATCACCTTGATACCTAAACTAGACAGAGACACATTGAGGAAAGAAAATTTTAGACCAATATCCTTAGTGAACATCGACGCAAAAATTCTTAACAAAATTTTAGCAAATCGCATACAAAAACATATTAAAAAGAGTGCACCATGATCAAGTGGGTTTCATCCCAGGGATGCAAGGTTGGTTCAACATCAGGAAATCAATAAATGTAATTCACCATATCAATAGACTGAGAGTCAAGAATCACATGATTATTTCAATAGATGCAGAAAAAGCATTTGATAAAATACAGCACCCCTTCATGCTCAAAACACTAGAAAAAATAGGGATAGTGGGAACATTCCTTAATATTGTAAAGGCCATCTACACTAAGCCCATGGCTAATATCATTCTAAGTGGTGAAAAACTGAAAGCATTCCCCCTAAAAACTGGAACAAGGCAGGGATGCCCTCTTTCACCACTCCTATGCAATATCATCCTTGAACCTCTAGCCAGAGCAATTAACAGACCAAAGAAATTAAAGGGATACAAATAGGAAAAGAAGAACTCAAACTATTCCTATTTGCTGATGATATGATTATATACTTAGAGGAACCAGGAAATTCCACTAGAAAACTTTTAGAACTCATAAGTGAATTCAGTAAAGTAGTGGGATATAAGATCAATGCTCATAAATCTAATGCATTTTTATACATAAGAGATGAATCTTTAGAAAGAGAAGTTAGGAAAACTACCCCATTCACAATACCTCAAAAAAAAATAAAATACTTGGGAATCAATCTCACAAAAGTGGTGAGAGACCTGTACAATGAGAATTACAGAACACTAAAGAAAGAAATTAAAGTACACCTTAGAAGATGGAAAGATCTCCCATGTTCCTGGATAGGCAGAATTAATATTGTCAAAATGGCCATACTACCAAAAGTGCTATACAGATTCAATGCAATTCCAATTAAAATCCCAATGATGTACCTTACAGAAATAGAACAAGCAATCATGAAATTCATCTGGAAGAATAAGAAACCCAGAATAGCTAAAGCAATCCTTCACAG
Organism: Sciurus niger; assembly: GCA_020740815.1. Taxonomy (NCBI): domain Eukaryota; kingdom Metazoa; phylum Chordata; class Mammalia; order Rodentia; family Sciuridae; genus Sciurus; species Sciurus niger. Next base: position 36,208 of record JAHUXG010007477.1, read on the forward strand.
GAAAATTGAAGCTGGGGGTATTGCAATAACAGAACTTCAAATATACTACAAAGCAATAGTAACAAAAACAGCATGGTATTGGTACCAAAGTAGACAGATAGATCAATGGTACAGAATAGAGGACATGGACACAAATCCAAATAAATACAATTTTCTCATACTAGACAAAGGTGCCAAAAATATGCAATGGAGAAAAGATAGCCTCTTCAACAAATGGTGCTGGGAAAATTGTAAATCCATATGCAACAGAATGAAACTAAACCCATATCACTGTGCACAAAACTAAACTCAAAATGGATTAAGGACCTCGGAATCAGACCAGAGACCCTGCATCTTATAGAAGAAAAAGTAGGCCCAGATCTTCAACATGTCGGCTTAGGACCAGAGTTCCTCAACAGGACTCCCATAGTACAAGAAATAAAAGCAAGAATCAACAACTGGGATAGATTCAAACTAAAAAGCTTTCTCTCAGCAAAGCAAACTATCAACAATGTGTAGAAAGAGCCAACAGAGTGGGAGAAAAATCTTTCCCAATCATACTTCCGATAGAGCACTAATCTCCAGAATCTATAAAGAACTCAAAAAACTCAACACCAAGACTACAAATAACCCAATGGACAAATGGTCTATGGAAATGAACAGACACTTCACAGAAGAAGACCTACAAGCAATCAACAAACATATGGAAAAATATTCCACATCTCTAGTAATAAGAGAAATGCAAATCAAAACCACCTTAAGATTCCATCTAACCCCAATTAGAATGGCAGCTACCAAGAATACAAGCAACATCAGGTGTTAATGAGGATGTGGGGAAAAGGTACACTCATGCATTGCTGTTGGGGTTGCAAATTAGTGCAGCCACTCTGGAAAGCAGTATGGAGATTCCTTAGAAAACTTGGAATGGAACTACCATTTGACCCAGCTATCCCACTCCTTGGCCTATACCCAAAGGACTTGCAATCAGCATACTACAGTGATACAGCCACATCAATGTTCATTGCTGCTCAATTCACCATAGCCAAATTGTGGAACCAACCTAGATGCCCTTCAGTTGATGAATGGATAAAGAAACTGTGGCATATATATACAATGGAATATTACTCAGCCATGAAGAATGATAATATTATGGCAATTGTAGGCAAATGGATGAAATTGGAGAATATCATGCTATGTTAGATAATCCAATCTCAATAAACCAAAGGAAGAATGATCTTGCTGATAAGTAGATGATGACACATAATGGGGCATGGGAGGTTTTAGTTTTAGGGTTAGAGTTAGGGTTAGGGAGGGGGGCAAGAATGGGGGAAGGAAGGACTGTATAGAGGAAAAAGAGGGAGGGGAGGGGTGGGGGGAAGGGGAAAATAACAGAATGAATCAACCAACATTACCCTATGTAAATTTCTGATTACACAAATTGTATGCCTTTACTCCATGTACAGAGAAACAACATGTATCCCATTTGTTTACAATAAAAAAAGAAAGAAAAAACAGTGATCCAAGAGCTCATGGTGCTCTCTTTATTTGGTGTGTGGATCCCTTCAGTTGCCCCACATTACGGTGCCCTTGTAAGGACCATGAGTTCTAGGCTTTTGTAGTATTGAGAGGGTTTCCATTCCTCCAGTTAGTCCCAGCTGGATACCTGTGTTTTGGTTCCACAGCTCTTCTTAAACTGTTTTCATTTTCCAAAGAGTTTGTGAACGTTTTAACATACCATTGCCTCATATAGCTTTTTAGTAATCGATTTATTGTCATTTAGCTGTTTCAGGTGAGAGAAAAAATAAATGTGTGTGGTCATATTTTTAAGTTATATTTGATTACCTTAGTATCAAGTTTACACCCTTTTCTGTAGTCATCTATATTAATTTAATTTTATTTGCTAGAACAAAATAAAATTGCAGTGTTTTTAGAAAGATGATTGTATATATTCACCTGCCTAAAAAAAGGCATTTTTCCAGACAATCTAACTGCCAAAAAATTCTCCAGTTTGATTAAAATCTGGAATGTTGTCTTCAATGACCATGTCTTGGTTCTCTTTGTGATAAATGGTACCTCTGGCAGGATACAGATGAGAGTCTAGACCTGTGGGCTCCAGCTGTCTATTAGAAACAGATTAAAGACATGGAGCATCATTAAAAATAATGTAAATAAACATTAAAGAGTAGTAATTAGAGCAGCCCAATCAAATTTATGTAAAAAGTAAGGTTGCTTTTCTTTTAATGCTAAAGTTTTTTTAAAAAGAATATTTACAAGGTAAATTGAGAATTTCATGCAGTTTGATGCTATATATGTTGATCATATTTGACACATCTCAGCTCTTTCTTTTTTTCTAGTTATTGATAGAGTGCCTCACTGAAAGGCCCCTGCTGATTTAAGTAGCAAATGCCAATTAGTATTACAGCTGGTTAGATTTGGGTACAAGTGTGAAGCAATTGATCTCTTGACAATGAAAATATTTTGTTTTCATACTCTCTAGGGAAAACATACTTAGAGTTGATTTCATAATGCTGTGAAAATACATTATTTGGTAACATGTGTTACTAAATACACTTCAATTTTGAATCATTATCTTTCCTATCTGTGGTTACTCGTCTTGGTTGTTTATCACTTGATTCTTGATCTTGGCAGATCACCCAACCTCAATGCGTCTTTGTGTCTTCATCTGCAAAATAGTGCTATTAATGTTTTCTTTACTATTTTACACAGCTGCAAAAATCAAATGTGGTAATAGATGTGAAATTGCACTGATAGCATAAAGTGCTACTTAAGAGTACTATATCAGCTGGTGGTGTCACTCAGTGGTAGACCCCTTACCTAGCAAGTGTAAGTCCCTGGATTTGATCCCAAGTACTGCAAAAATTAAGGAAAAAATCATACTATTTTCCTTGTTGTTTTTGCCATAATTATTTGCAAGCCTGTTTTCTCTCTACTTTTCTATACACACTAATCTACTGAAAAGAACATGCTGATCTTAGAATCAGAAAAACCTACCTTGTTCATTTTGTAGCAGAGAGAATTAAGGAATCCTTTAATCCCTGTGTGAATCTCAGTTTCCTCTTTCATAAGTGGGGTTAGTTATACCAGGATTGAGGTAAGAAACATGAAGATTCTTTGTGAGATCTACAGAGAATATTATAAATCTAAGGAATTACTTTTTGTGTTTTTTAAAAATTTTCTCATAGATTTGCCCCTTGTTCCTTTTAATATTATAGAAAAAGGGAAAAAGAGTTGAGTATTAAAAGTGTGTTTGGACTAAAAATGTTAAGATTTTATTAGGGGATCTTAAAAGTCAGTGAGATTTGGACTGGGAATATTTGTGGAATGAATGAATGATTTGAGACTCAGCAGTGTAGAGGGATTCAGCAGAGATTCCAACATCATGTAGGATGGACCAAACAGGTTTAAGCCAATGCTCTGTCCTTTGAAAAGTGAACACGTATAGAACCCAGACTCATCAGTATTGGTGCAACCGGAAATGAAATGCCTTTATCACAAGCTTGTCTTCACCCATTTAGAGTATGGGCTATTCACTTATTCAACTAGTTATTGCTTTGAATAGCATTAACCTATTTTACAATGTTTTAACGTTTCTCACTTTGTGTTTTATATTCTTAGGGAACCATATGTATTTATTTGATGTTAAAGATTATTCTAAAGAGCCCAGTAAGGAAGACAGAAAATTCTTTGAACCACCGGTGAATCTTCAGAAAATTCTTTTGGAAAGAAAAGGCCAAGAGGACCGGTTACTCCAAAATAAAGGCAATGTAAGTGCTGTTAATTTGTGTGAGATCATAAATTCTTCCAAACTTTCTTTCTACAAAAGAACCAAAAATGATCCAGTATCATTTTTTTGTTCTCTTAGGATGATTTAAGAAATAAGTGTCTCTTGAAATGTAACAAATTAACTGAACCCTAGTATAAAAGCTATGTAAAAATCTAGCATAAAAAACATTAATAAGGTGAGTATATTGTACAATTTAGTGTAGGCAAAAGCAGCCCTGTCTCTCTTCTAAACCATCCTTAAAGGGATCACCATATTAAATTAAAATACCATATCCTGTTGTCAATAATCATGATTCTGTTTCATTAAGAGAAGATGGCAATCACAAGTGATATATGTAATGTTCACAGTGTTTGGTGCTTAAAATGTACTTTCTAAATGTTATCTATCATTAAAATAATCATTTAAAATACTCTATTAAAATAAATTGTACATTTATAGAAAGTTTTATGTTAAAATTGTTTAAACTTTAAATGGTATCCTACAGTGTATGCTTTCAATCAAGGAAAAAGTATCTATTTTGAATTACCTTATTGCTCATGAATTGAATCAAAATGACTGTACTCTCCATGCCAGTACTTTGGCTGAACTTAGAACTCAGTGGCCACCATGCCAATGAGATTCATAATATAAACAGTAAATTGAAGTATCCTGCTGTCAGTGTCCACCACACAGGAATACAGTGTTTTGTGGAAGCCTAAGCATGTTGTCTCTTTAGAGAGTCTGCTTTGGGGATGAATGAAACTCATGGAGGAACAAGAAGTTCCTGACCTTCCTGACTTTGGATCTTGTCCTTACTACAGGTTCTTATCCCAGGCTCTTGGAGGGTTTTACCAAAAGGAAGAGGATTCTGAGCCCAGAAGAAATGGAGGAAAGACAGAAAAAAAGACAAGAAGCAGCAGCCAAGAGAAAGAGACTAATAGAGGAAAAGAATAGGGAAAATGAAGAATCTGAATATAAGAAAAAGTATGTCTAGAGAGTACTGTCATTTCCAGTGACATAGATATTTTGGTCTCCTCCACTACAATCTCTTAAAAATTCAAAAACCTATCAATCTGCTAGTTCCTGTTGGTAACAGAATACTTTTTTTTAAAATTTTTTGTACTAGTGTTTGAACCCAGGGACACTCTACCACTGATTTACTTCCCCAGTCCTTTTTATTTTTTATTTAGAACAAGGTCTCACTAAGTTATTTACCTGGCCTCCAACTTGTGATCCTCCTGACTTAGCTTCCTGAGTAGCTAGGATCACTAGTTTGCACCACCACACCCAGCTCCAGAGAACACTTTTTTAAAAGATTCAGTTTTAACATTTAGTCTACTTTAGTGAGAAGTCTTGAGTGCCTAAAGCATAGAAGATGCTTCCTATTGAAACAAGAAATTTTAAAGGTTTTATTGTAGCCAATGAGGAACCATTTATTTGAACAGTCCCTTTTAGTCATGTTCTTAAAAACTGGGATGTTTGGTGGATGCTCATTATTGAAGAGTAATCAGGAGACAGGCTAATCAGTAAAACTTGTTTATTTACAAAATTACAGTAAAACTTCTTTATTTGACTCTTGGCAAAAATCTTTGCCAGGGTCCAGCCCTAGCAGGGGTCAGGGGTCCTAGGTGAATGGGAGGCTTCGGCACAGTGGAGAAACAGCGCACATAGTCACCAAGTGTTCTGAGACTGACTCTGAATCTTTATTTTTCTGCCAGTCTTTTTATAGATATTTTTCTTTAGTAATGATTATATCATTTTATGGTTAGTTTAAAATAAGAAAAACCTTCGAAAGTAAAATCAATGCTTCTTCTCAAAGTACACATTCTCTCTGTATGACAATCAAGACCCAAACAACCTTATTTCCCAGCTAGATTAAAACAATCTGTCTCCCAGATAAACTGAAACAAACTTGTATCCCAGCTAAACTGAGGGCACCATGATCTGCCAGCCTTCAATCTTCAGAACAAACACATAACTAGATTTTCTGAAAAACCACCCCCACCATGAATTCCAGTGTTTAATAATGAAAAGTTTTTACTATTATTATAGGACAAAGAAATCAAATTATAGTTAATATTTAGTCTATTCTAATTTTATATATTGGCAGACTATACTCTTATTCTGATTCTCAAAGAATTAGTCTAAACATAGGAAAGGCACAAGTTATTTTTATGACTAACCTAAATGTTTTTATTATGTAAAGTATCTCCAGAATCAACTATTAAAATTAGAAAAGTGACAAATGTCAACACCACATCCAAGCTCAGAGGAATGCCTCTTTATCCATCTATTATTATACTAAAGCAATCACAGTCTCCTTTAATCTCCAGCACAGCTACAATTGTTTATTTTCATATATTTATCTATGCATTATTGCTAAATTTTCAGTGTTCACTATTTTGTGTCCCAATACAGTAAAACCTTCTCAATGTTTTCCAATAAGTTTCTATTATATTGATTTATTAATAATAAAAAACAACTACACATGGAGACATGCCATGCCTATGGCCCCCAAGAGGGAGGACAGTCAACAGAATCGTGTCAAGTGTTGAGTCCTCTATTCCAACAGATCTTGTCAAGTGTTTGATCCTCTACTCCAACAGAGCCATGTTAAATGTTGGAGTGGCAGGAAACAGATGTGGCAAAACTTCAATCAGGGTGAGTTTTAATTACATTTTACTTGGTAGTTATTTTTTGTGAATAGCAGTGCAAAATGTGCTCCAAGGAGAGATTAATTTTTTTTCTCTCTGTTGAGTTAAAGGATGGCTTGGTGGGAGTCCAAAAATTATCAGTCCTTCTGCTTGCCCTCTGAGGAGAGTGAGTCTGAGGACCTTGAGGATGGGGAAGATGAGAGTGCTCCCTAATTGTGTTATGATGGCCCAGACTCAACCTCCATCAAGTATGTTAGTGGTGATGTCATGCACCCTCAGGCAGTGACAGAGGATGCTCTCATGGTGCACTGTATATGTATAAGAAATGGTGTGGGACAGGGAGTGTGCCTCAGTCTTTATGGTGCCAAGAAATGGAGAAGATGAGTCTAAATCATGACTTAAGGATGCTGGTCCCAGTGCAATGTCATATGGTCAAGAAAGCATGAATTGTACAATCAGTAGAGGTGAATTTGACTCTTGGCTCTTTGTTTTACCTGATTGAGTTATCTACTGTCTCTAAGCATGAGCTTTCTAATCTATATTAATGGGATAATATCTGTCTTATCCTCTGCATAAGTTTTTTAAAATGGTGAAATGAGGCTACATTTTAGAAGAAAAATGCATTCTCTGAGAAACTCCCTGTGTTTTCCCCTCACAACCTCTGCATGTTCTGTATCCTCTGCCTGGAACCTTATTTTCTTTAGTCACATCAAGCATTATTTAAATGTCTGCCTCTCAGAAAGGTCTTCCCTGTTCACCTCATATAGAACAGTTTACTCTTCACCCTCTTTCTACCCTACTTAGCTTTATCAACTCCTCACATGTTAACATATATATTTGTTTATCTCCTTGAATTAGAAAATAAGCTTAATAGAAGAGGATTGTGTATGTGTACATGTGTCCACTGCAGTAGCTCCAGTAAACAAATTTTTGTGGTATGAATGAGTATAAATACAAGGTGATAACCCACTATGTTAATGAAAGCTTGAATGAATCATTTAACTTTTCTTCTTCCTGACCTGTAACATGGGAGTTGTATGCTATGATATTAACAGCATTTGCTCACTGTTATGTTCCTTCCACTCTCCACCCTTCCTTATTCACCTCCCCCAGAGTTATAGACCCACCAGAGATTTTTCTCATGCATAACACTCATTTTTTAGTTACCTTTCTGTTCCAAAGACCAGAAAATATTTGAGAATTCAACTATGATTCTCCTAGGAGATCAGATATAGCTTTCCTTCTTCCCTTTGAAAAATTATTCCTCTACAAGCCTGCTTTTGTTTCTCTAAATTGTGGACTTCACTTTACCTTTTATAGATGAAAATTTTCTTTCTTCTGTCAGATGACTCTGACCACTGGGGCAGAGGTGACTTTTTCACAGTTCTGGAAGCATTGTCAGCTGAGCCAAGAAAAGCATATGAGCTGGCAGGGGAAATGAAAGGTAAGAAGAAAAACAGAACAATGGAATAAGATAGGAGTGGACATTTAAGATGATATTGTGTGGATAAACTACCCTTAGAAAAGGACTCAGAAGAGTTGATTGTGATGTAAATTCTATCATCAGCTAGTTTTATGTGACTGTGACCCCTTTCTTCCTGTTTTTCATTTAAAGTTTGTAACTTCTCCTTCATTTGGAAAAGGCTTTTTTTTTCCTTTTAGACTTTGAGTTGATTTGCAAAACTGAATATTTGCTCTCCCAAGATGTTTATTGCTATTAGTATCTGTAAAATAAGATGTTGAATTGGAAAAATATTATAAATAGGCTGTTCAAATAGCTCTATTAAAATACTTAAGGTGGAAGTGGTCTCTCTTGTTGTAGAACAGCCCTCATGTTTGCTCTGGAACACAAATCAGAACACATGGCTGAGCTGTTTCTCCAGAATGGTATTGATGTCTCTGCTGAAGATAACTTTGGACAGATGGCATTAGCTTATGCTGCTGCTAGTGGTCAGAGTAGGTGTTTACATTAAAATACTAATCAAAATTGATTGGAGACTCAAAATAATAACAGCTATTGCATTTCACACATGAGGTGAAATTTCATGGTACAGCTATGTAAGAAACAATAGAGCAATTCATCAGCCAGCAGTCCTGCAAGAATCTAGATGAGAAGTGCTGATGAGTGTGAGTTTTCTCCAAGGTTCCTTTCTTTCCTCTCCTCTCCTTTTCTTTCCTCATCTCCTTATCCATGTTAGTGAATTGCTGTACCACAGAAATGCATCACTAACCAGTATCTTAGGGTTTTAGAGATTTTATCATCATGGTTCCCAGCCTTATCTCTGTCATTCCAAGCATAATTTCTGAACATGGGGTATAAACCATGTCACACTTTGATTTTTCTAATTAGCTATTTGGGTCTTGAAATGCCCATTTGAGCAGAAAATCTTTTTACTCTCCCCTGAAAATTATCACTTCCACCATCCTTTAATTTCTTGAGGACCTGAGGATTTTCTTGAAGTCTAAGGAAAGTGGAGAGGATGTTTAAAATGCTTTTGTTTCTGTCAAATCTCTTGCTGCTATGTTGCTGTGCAGTCTGGTGATGATTACATTTTACTACAAAATGCCCTTATTCATTCCAGTGCCTGAGTATCCATGGTAATACACACTTAGACTTAAAAATTACAACATTATTTTAAGTTAGGGTTCAACCCTTATTTTTGGAAGAAGTCCTTAATCTTAAGAGAAATTAATTGTGCAAGAAAAAAGAGCTATTGTTTCAGGGACATGACATTTTCTGAGTTCAAGCTATTATCATTTAATATACTTACTTTATTGCCCTCAATGCATGATCATTACATCTTACTTTCTTTTTTTTTTTTTAATATAAGCTTATGGGTGCAGTGGCATGTGTGTGTTCACCCCAGCTATTTGGGAGACTGCATGAGAATTGCTTGAACTCAGAAATTCCAGACCAGCCCAGACTTCATTGTGAAATCCCATCTCAAAAACAAAATAGAACAATTTACAAATAAGTGTCAAATTAGCAAAATGTCTGGGATTACAAATTTAAACTGCATATTATAAAGTCTGATATTATGTTGTCTAAAACATTTTTATGTACTGAATATGGTTTTTGTTTTTCATATCAATATTAAAATTCTAATTTTATTATTTTTCAAACATAGTCATAGAGAATTAATTGTTCAATATATGAAAGCAGAACCTAAAAATTCTGAAAATATCAACCCAGGTGAGATTTCTGAAAGTGAATTTTTCTTGGTATTCAAGGCTTATATCAAAAAATAAGAGTATGCTGTGTGCAGTGTCAGCAATTATGTAATCTTGGCAGCTTGGGAGCCTGAGGCAGGATTATTGCAAGTTTAAATCCTCAGCAACTTATGGAGGCCCTAAGCAACTCAGCAAGACACTACCTCAAAAGTTAAAAAAATGACTGGGATATCTTTCAGTGGTTCAGGTCCCTTGGGTTCAATTCCTGGTGGGAAAATAAATAAATAGGAATAAGAATGTTCGTGTGGCACAGGAGCAGTTTATATATATATATACACAAATATATATGTGTATTTATATAAATATATATGTTACATTCATATTGTTCTTATTTACTTTCTTAATGGTATAGAATTCATAATTATTTAACCAACTAATTGTAGGAAATTTATAATCTGAAATAATATTGTCTAAAGAAATTTTATGTTAATTTAATTTTGGTCCCTGAAATCTTATTTTTTTTGTATAAATAAGAAAAGTATTTCCAAATTAATATGTTGTGTTTCCTCTACCTGGAGTGTTGTGTGTCATAACAACATAAGAATATTCTCTGATAATTGTTCCTACTGCAATTATTCTAGAAAAATTATTTGACACTTTCTTTATGTTCCAGAATCTGCTAATAATATTGCTTTCTGTTCATTTGCAAATTTTAGTTAAAATTACAGTCATGGGACCAACTGTTTACTTTTAGGTATTAAATTTTGGAGAAATCCTATGGTTCTTTCTAACATTTGAAAAGTACAAAGTATGGATATGGGAATTCTTAATTCATTAATTGCCTGTCAGAAATATAATTAGTATCTATTATAGAAAAGTCTCCATATAGGTGCCCAGAGGAATATTCTGTAACAAAGAATGACAGTTGTACACATTTAATGCTTTATATTTTCTATTGTTGATCAAATAAACATTTTCTTCTCTTCTTTAATAGTGGATAGAAATTCTACAGATGACCCTTTATACAAGTAGGATTTCATATATTTTAAAAGATAGTATGCTAACTGATTAGAAAATTATGATAAAAGGAATAAAGATATTTTTTGAGTGTTCCAGTCTGGGATAGACAATTTTTCCTAACACTTCTTTATTAAAGTCATCCTGATAACTTTGAAAGTGACTGTGCTATTATAACCTGTTATTTACTAATTAAGCAGCTATCATTAATAGAAATTGACTCTTTGTCCCATGTTTCCATAATTAATAAGTGCCAGGCCTGAACTTAGACTGTAAGCTTGCCTGACTGACAACTCCATTGTATTCCTCCACTGTATAGGTCAATGCCAGTGGAGAACTACAATCAAGATACAGACCTATATCATCAATTCAGAAAGGCAAAATCAGATGCATGTTAATTCTGATTCATTATTTATCTGAGCAGCCTGTTATAGAGTTTTACAAAAAATCTCACAGAGCTGTGGTCACATATTTTCTTCATAAACAAGATCAGGCTAGTTCTGTAGAGGAATTATTTTTCTTGAAGTCAAGAATACCTTTATGTAGACTGTGTTATATTAGATATATTAACCCTCTCTATAGAGATATATTTACTTTGCAATTTTCCAGTTTTGTTTCCTTCAATACCCTACCCACATAATGTTTCTGTTTTTAAGAGTTACATTTTCCTTCAGGCTAATATTTATATTTAGTTTTATGAAGAAATTTTTTCATTATAGATTTTTTTCTTTTTCTATGATTAAAATTTTTTCTTGAATTTTTATGTTTACTTTCTGTTGTGCTCTCTTGCTGTTTCTTTTTATTCTGTCAATTGAATATTCTTTTCTTCTATTGACTGAATCAAAAGTTCGGCAAATTTCAGAATTTTAAGAAATTTTAATGACTAATAAGTGTACCCACTCACCCTTTAGTATGTGTTTGACATGCTGACCAAATGATGGTCATGATGGTAAATATGAATTATAGATATTAAAGGGATTTTTCTGAGTTTTGAAAGGGGTAGCAATGAGATTTGAACTGAGGCTCCTCAATTCTAAACTCAGTGCTTCTCCTGATTATCACTGTGTAGTGAATGTGTTTACCACAAGACATAACAAGGTAGGAGTGACTGTGGAAATCAACTGAAGTGGGTAAGAATGGGATTACTAAGTGAGCCCAGCAGTACAGTATCAGAGTGAAACTAACCAAGGGAAAGGCAAGACTGAGGAGGAGCATCACTGCATTGAATAGAAATAGGGTTATATAAAATAGACCAAAACCTTGGGGTTTATGACCAGTTTGATTAACACAAAACAGATATTCAAGACATAGAGTATGGGATGCTCTCTAGAAAGGCATATTAAAATAGAATTTGAAAGAAGTTCTGATAGTCCCATTATACTCTTGTTTTTTTTTTTAATTGTAATAAGTGACAAAATTCAAGGTTCTTTTGGAAGATATTAAGATAATTTGAGACACTAGAAAAAGTTTCAAGAGTTTACAGAGATGGGAGAGTGGATTTAGAGACTAAAACACTGGAGACTGGGATCTATTGAATACATGGATCTATGGTCTCTAGCAGTGTCCATTTTCCTCCACTTATTTTCCCAACTCACTGATGTCCTTCCCATGTATATGTGTGGTATATCATGGCAGATCATTGAGATAACTGATGGGCAAGTCATTGAAGACCTTCAGTTCAGTAGTTGGTAATGTGTTTATGCTAAGACCTGTGATTGAAACCCAATTTAGCTTATTTTCCAGAATCAAAAACAAAAAGAGAAAGAGCTCTTACTCTTGGTCCTTTGAGTGTAACCTTGTGTCAGGAATCTGCATCTTCATAGGATGTAGATTTAAAAGATGGAGAGTTCCATTGAATACTGAAAATGAGACACTGGGGAGTTGGATACCAGAGGAAGAATGATATTTCAATAATATTTAGGGAAACACAGGCACAATACCAGTATTCTGCTTTTGTAGTAATCTTTCTTCTTGAATATCTGATTGCCTGTAAATGTAAGTGCTTGGTAGTTCATGTTCATGTGGATCTGAATAAAGTGAGACCTACACAGGTAAAAAGGTATTATATGGTTTATAACATTTCAGTGTGCCTGACAATAGTATTCCCAATAACAAAATATATTTGAGCATTCAGTGTTTAAAAACTTTTTTAAGGTTTCATGAAACTCAGTATACTCTTTGTGGGTAAAGGGAAGCAATAGGTTTTATTTTGATGGGTCCTGGAGATTGAACTCAGGTGCACTCACACACTGAGTCACATCCCCAGTCTTATTTTATATTTTATTTAGAGACAGTATCTCCCTGAGTTGCGTAGGACCTTGCTTGTGCTCAGTTATTTTTGTTTTTGTTTTGTTTTTGTTTTTCCTTTCCTTTTTTTGTACTGAGGTCTAAACCCAGGGATGCTTAACCACTGAGACTTATTCTAAGCCCTTTCATCTTATTTTCTATTTTGAGACAGGGTGTTGTCAAGTTGTAGAGGGCCTCACTAATTTGCTGAGACTGGCTTTGAACTTAAAATGCTCTGCCTCAATCTCCCAATTTGCTGGGATTACAGGTAGGCATCACCACACCCTGCAAAATGGGGTAATTTCTGTAGGTGATATCCATGCATAAGAACCAGTACCACAATTTTCAAGCTGGTTTACTTAGTTTTTGATCCATGAATAACCAAGACAGAAGGCATTCTCATCTTGCTACCTTGTCTTGGGTTATCAAAGTTCTGTTCCACTTCAGGTAAAAAGAAAATATTATGACAGCTATAAATTGGAATTCAAGTTCAGTCTTCAAGACAGGCAGTTTCTGAGAAACTGTTCTCAAGTTCTGCCAATATAATGGCTTTCAGTCTGAAATAGAGTTAAGAGTGTGTTCATTGAGGGACTGGGTTGTAGTTCATTGTAGAGCACTTGCCTTACATGTGAGGCATTCAACACCACATATAGATAAATAAATAAATTAATTAAAGGTCCACCAACAAAATGGGTATGTTCATTAACTATTTAATAGTTTGCAAAAATTGAGGCAGAATTTTATAAAACAGCTTATATTTTAATCAAATCAGTCATGAAATAGTATTTCATATAGGTGAATTCAAATTTTCACCACTGTTTATTGAGAAAAACCTACCTACCCACTTTATTATACATTTTTGCTCTAATGTCATCCCACTGAAACTGATCCTGATGGTACCTGTCTTACATTGGATGAGCTCTACTATCAATCTCATTTGAAAGTAAAGTGATCTTTTGTGCAATTAATTTTCTTGCTCTTAATATTGAATTTTGAGGTGTTAATACTTGAATCTTAGCAATGTTTCCCTGATATATTTTTGTTTTGCAAATTCACTCAGAAAAAAACATTTGAAGAAAATTACTTTGATATTTTTTTAACATGTATAAATGTCAGTGTTCCATTGAGTAGTTTTAGTGTACGGGGGCTGGAGGAAAAATTGGGTTGGAAAATGCATATGACAGTAAAACGGTATTAGGAGTGAATTTCTCAGTGCAGAAGAAATAGGAAATTTGGTCAAGGATTTTTTGTTAGGTTAACATTAGTGTAAAATTTTAATCATACATGATTTTTAACATTCATGCTAAAGTTATTTTTTGTAGAATCAAGGGATTTTCCTCATGCCTTTAATTTGAAATAAGTAAAGAACATTGCTTGTAGTTTTTTTAATTGGACCATTTATATTTTACTACCATTCTTTTCTAGAAAATCTTTTTCATTATTTCTATTCTTGGTTCCATTTTTACACTAAAATAATGTTAGAAATTATGGAAATATAGAAATTTAGAATATGCATATTAATTTATATTAATTTATTGATTAGGGGCTGCAGTTATAGCTCAGTATTACAGCACTTGCCAAGTCTGTGTGAGGCACTGGGATCAATCTTCACCATCACATAAAACTAAGTAAACAGTAAAGGTATGAAAATACAATAAAATTATAAGATATTTGCATTTAAAAGGATTTCACCATGCTTTTGGCACTTTCCACTAAAAGTATATTTAAAACTCTTAATTTAATTGAAGATAGATGTCATGTGCAAAATAATAACCAATTCTAGAAGCAGAGACTCTCAATAACCATATGATGATGTTAGTTTCTGAATTTTTTGTATCATAGTGTCTGAAAATATCCAAGCCCTTATATCACATTCTGAAATCCCAAATTTTAAAACTTATTTGCTTAGTTATGTAACTATTCACTTTATAGCTTTTGATTTTTAATGAGCTTTTCAAAGTTAACAGATATATTTGCATATATTCTGAGCAGCTACAAATAGGTTTCAAATGTAAAAAGTTCTTAATTTTTTGAAAATGAATAAATTTGTAGAAAAAATTGCTATATAATGAAGGGTTCTAAATAACATATATGAAATGACTGTTTACTGAATTCTAAAAATTATTCTTTAAGTTTATATTCATTTTTGATTTCTGGGATACACAAATTCAGGTGAGTTTTCTTGAATTGGTGCCATAAAAAGAAGCAAACAGGTTAGAGAGATGTCATAAATATGAAAGTAGGATCCAGAATATCCTCCAAGCATTCTCTAATAATGAAGCATATTTTGGACTTAAGATGAAGATTTGCTTATTTTTTTAAATGATTTACTACAAGATTCAGTATTTCCTTGCAGAAAACATCTCTCCAATGTCTGTTCTTTGAGCCATCTCTGTCACCATTCTTTGGTAATTTGGCAAATCTTTTCTTTTAGTAACTGTGTATGGTTTCCATTTACTGCCCCCATAAGATTGTGGCATTCTTCTTCTCTTTCTTGGAAAGATCAACATTTATATTTACATTTATTGTTAGCTTTTTGACACACAGGATGGACAGAGCTTATATTCTTTGTGATTTTAATCAATTTTATTAATAAGGTACTCTTAAAACTCAGGTCTCATGTTTTCACCTCATGAGATAATTCGTGCCAATATAAGTCACAAAAGCTCATTCAAAATATCACTTTTAAATTTCTAACTTTTTAAAAAAGCTCTCTAAGCTACAGATAAGTATAATTTATCCTAGGTAATTTGGATTAATAAAATAGTTTTATTAATGTCAGTATTTGTGAAATTATTTTGGAGGTAAGGGGAGTAACATTTCAGATCTCTCTCTTTAATCATTCTCACCCCAATGAAAAGACATAACTTAGTAAGTTGAAGAATTGAACTTTGGTTTTATACTCGAATGTCTCAGAAATGTGTTCCCTTTTTTTTGTATCCCACAGTAAAGGAATCTATTATGACAACTTTTCATATTTAGTGCATTTACCCCTAAATATTTTTCCTTCTTAGAATGTCCCCGAAGAAGGAGAATCAAGCTTCTAACAAATCAAGGAAAGAGGATAAAGTATTTGAAGAATAGTTTACCTGCTGCTGAACTGCTCATTGATTTGAAATTATGGGGAATTTTCATATACTCTCTACTTTGTTTTTATTATTATAGAAGCAAACACTGACACTAGGAAACCAGAAGTCAGAACATTACCTGACAACTGTAATGCTGAACATAAAAAGAAAAAGGTGGTTGAAACCACTCTTATAGAACATTACAATATTAAAAAAATCCACATTTTTCTTCACATTAGTTGGCCCAAAGGTAAAATTTAAAAAAAACAATATTTTTTATTTTCACATGACATCTCTCATGTGCAAATAATGATGCCAAACAACCTAAATATAAGTTTAAGGCCTTGGGGTCCTAATAACAAGGATAGCAACAGTTGTGGTTTATGCATAGAATCAACATTTTTAGAATATGCTGGGAGTAGTCAATTCTGTAGTAAGTCATCATATAACAAAATAATCAGAATGCAATGCTAAAGTACAGCTTGATTAATATAATTAGGAAGAATTCATTTATGAAGGGAAAATTATACTTGGTCTTTGTTATGTTATGGTAAGTTCCTTCTCTCTCTAGTTCCTTAGGGCTTTGTAATGAAGGGTCATTGAATATTGTCAAAGACTTTTCCTGCATCTATTGAAATTATCTTATGATTTTGTCATTGATTCTTTATCTGGGGTATTAGTTTTATATGTTTTCATATATTAAACCATTCTTGCATCCCTTGAATGAAACCAACTGGCTAATGGTGTATGGTGTGTATGTGTGTTTGTGTTTGTGTGTGACCTCAGAGACTTAATCAAGGTGTACTCTAAAACTGGCCACACCTTCAGCTCCTTTTTTTTGTTCATTTTGAGCCCAGGTCTCTAAATTGCCCAGGTTGACTGAAACTACAAATCACCTGAAAAAAGTCCTGAATTTCTGGGAATGAAAATATACACCACTTTGCCCAGCAGTGTTTGTTATTTTTAATGTGATGTTGAGTATATTTTTCAAATATTTTATAAAGATTTTTAGAATGCCACCCTCAAGGATATTGGCCTGTAGTTGTTTTTTTCCTTGTTGTGTCCTTATTTTTTCTTTTCAATCAGGGTAATACTGACTTTGTAGAATTACTTTGGAAGTGTCTTTCCTTTTCTTTTACATATAATGGTGGGGGACTGGTATCAGTTCTTCTTTGAATATCTGATAAAATTCAGCTCTGTTTCACATCTGGTCCTGGAGGCTTTTTATTACTGCTTCAGTATAATTGCCTGTTATTAGGTTGGATTGTTGCATTTCTTTGATTTATATTTGAGTTTTTTAGATTCATATCTACTACTTCATACATATATTCTAGGATTTCCATTTTTTACCATGTCAGTCATCATAATGTTTTTCTATGTGTTCCTGTTTATGGAAAAATAAGTTTTCTAGATAATTCCTAGTAGTGTTCTGGATTTCAGTGATGTCTGTTTTAATACTTATCTTTTGGTTTCTAGGTTTACTATTTGTTTCTTCTTTCTCTTTCCTTTTATTACCTTGGTTAGGGGCTTATCAATTTTGATTCCCTTTTCAAAAACAAACTCTTGCTTTTTATGTTGTATTTTTACTTTATTTTCTATTTTATAGTTTAAACTCTAATAATTAGTATTTCTTTTATTCTACATGTTCAAATTGATTTATTGTTGTTTTTCTAATACCTTGGGTTGCAACATTAGTTTTTTTTTATTTGAAATCTCTCAGATTCTTAAATGTATAGAGTCATTTTTATGAATTTTTCTCTTATACCTGCTTTTGCTAGATCAGGGGAGATATATGGGAAAGAAAGAGAAAGGGACTACTATGCAAATTAATGTATATGTTATAAAGTATACCACTATTATGTATGAAAATGCTTCAATAAAAGAAAACAAAACACTAGGATAAGAGAACTGTTTTCATTGTATCCTATAGATTCTGAGATGCTGTATCTCTATTCTTATTTTGTTCTGAGGTTTTTAAAACTTTACCCCAAGTTCATCAGTGATCCATTGAACATGCAAATGTATTGTTCATTCTCCAAGTGTTCAGACAGATTTGTAGATTTTTATTGTGATTTATTATTTTTCTTAGTTCTTTATTTTTTAATTTATTTTTGTTGTATGCAAACTGGTCACATACTGTTTCTCTGTACATGAAGTAAAGGCTTACCATTTGTGTAGTCATACATTTACATAGGATAATAGTGATTGATTCATTCTGTTGTTTTTTCCTTCCCCCACCCCCCAAACCCCTCCTTTCCCTCTCTACACCTCCTCTTTCCTCCATTCTAACCTTCTTCCCACCCCCATTATGTGTCATCATCCACTGATCAGGGAGATAATTCAACCTTTGGATTTTTGATATTGGCTTATCTCACTTAACATGATATCCTCCAATTTCATCCATTTCCTGCAAATGCCATAATTTTATTATTCTTTGTGGTTGAGTAATATTCCATTGTGTGTGTGTGTGTGTGTGTGTGTGTGTGTATACACACACATATATACATGTATGTCACAGTTTCTTTTTCCATTCATCAATTGAAGGACATCTAGTTTGGTTCCACAATCTGGCTATTGGGTATAGGCTGAGAAGTGGGATAGCTGTGTCAAATGGTGGTTCTATTCCAAGTCTTCTAAGGAATCTCCACATTGCTTTCCAGAGTGACTGCACTAATTTGCAGCCTCTCCAGCAATGTATGAGTCTATCTTTCTCCCCACATCCTCACCAACAACTGTTGTTGCTTGTATTCTTGATAATTGCCATTCACTTGGAGTGAGATGGAATCTTAGGATGGTTTTGATTTGCATTTCTCTTATTACTAGAGATATTGAACATTTTTTTCTTATATTTGTTGATTGCTTATAGATCTTGTTCTGTGAAGCATCTGTTCCTTTCCTTAGCACATTTGTTAATTGCATTATTTGTATTCTTGGTGTAGAGTTTTTTGAGTTCTTTATAGATTCTGGAAATTAGTGCTCTATCTGAATGAGTGGCAAAGATTTTCTCCCACTCTGTAGGCTCTTTCTTCACATTGCTGATAGTTTACTTTGCTGAGAGAATGCTTTTTAGTTTGAATCTATCCCAGTTATTGATTCTTGCTTTTATTTCTTGTGCTATGGGAGTCCTGTTGAGGAAGTCTGATCCTAAGCTGACATGTTGAAGATTTGGACATAAATTTTCTTCTATAATATGCAGAGTCTCTGGTCTGATTCCAAGGTACTTGATCCATTTTGAGTTTTGTTTTGTGCAGGGTGAGAGATAGGGGTTTAGTTTCATTCTGCTGTATATGGATTTCCAATTTTCCCAGGACCATATTTTGAAGGGGCTATCTTTTTCCATTGCATATTTTTGGAACCTGTCTAGTATGAGAAAATTGTATTTATTTGGGTTTGTGTCCATGTTCTCTATACTGTACCATTGATCTACCTGTGTATTTTGGTACCAATACCATGCCATTTTTCTTACAATTGCTTTGTAGTTTAGTTAAAGTTCTGGTATTGTAATACCCCCTAATTCACTTTTCCTGTGAAGGATTGCTTTAGCTATTCTGGGTTTCTTGTTTTTCCAGATGAATTTTATGATTGCTTGCTCAATATCTGTAAGGTACATCATTGGGATTTTAATTGGAATTGCATTGAATCTGTATGGCCATTTTGACAATATTAATTCTGCCTATCCAAGAACATGGGAGATCTTTCCATCTTCTAAGGTTTTCTTTAATTTCTTTCTTTAGTGTTCTGTAGTTCTCATTGTAGAGGTCTTTCACCTCTTTCATTAGATTGATTCCCAAATATTTTATTTTTTTCAAGGCTTTTGTGAATGGGGTAGTTTTTCTAATTTCTCTTTCCAAAGATTCATCACTTATGTATAAAAATGCATTAGATTTATGAGCATTGATCTTATATCCTGCTACTTTACTGAATTCACTTATGAGTTCTAAGAGTTTTCTGTTGGAATTTCCTTGTTCCTCTAAGTATATAATCATGTCATCAGCAAATAGGGATAGTTTGAGTTCCTCTTTTATTCATATTCCTTTAATTTCTTTAGTCTTTCAAATTGCTTTGCCTAGAGTTTCAAGAATAGTGTTGAATAAGAGTGGTGAAAGAGGGCATACCTACCTTGTTCCAGTTTTTAGAGGGAATGCTTTCAGGTTTTCACCACTTAGAATGATATTAGTCATGGGCTTAGCATACATAGCCTTTACAATATTAAGGAATGTTCCCACTATCCCTATTTTTTCTAGTGTTTTGAGCATGAAGGGGTGCTGTATTTTATCAAATGCTTTTTGTGCATCTATCAAAATAATCATGTGATTCTTGACTTTAAGTCTGTTGATATGGTGAATTACATTTATTGATTTCTGGATGTTGAACCAACCTTACATCTCTGGGATAAAACCCACTTGATCGTGGTGCACTTTTTTTTTAATGTATTTCTGTATGCGATTTTCTAAAATTTTGTTGATAATTTTTGCATCAATATTTATTAGGAATACTGGTATGAAATTTTCTTTACTTGATGTGTCTCTGTCTTGTTTAGGTATCAGTGTAATATTGGCTTCATAGAATGATTTGGGAGGGTTCCCTCCTCTTCTATTTCATGCAATACTTTGAGAAATATTGGAATGAGTTCTTCTTTAAATGTTTTGTAGAACTCAGTTGAGATCCCATCTGGTCTCAGACTTTTCTTTGTCGATATATTTTGATCACTTCTTCTATTTCATTAATTGAAATTGGTGTATTTAATTTGTGTGTATCCTACTGATTCAGTTTAGATAATTCATGTCTCTAGAAACCTATTGATATCTTCAAGATTTTCTATTTTGTTGGAGTATACATTTTCAAAATATCTTCTAATTAGGTTTTGTATTTCAGTAGTGTCTGTCATGATATTTCCTTGTTCATTCTGAGTTTTAGTAATTTGAGTTTTCACTCTCCTTCTCTTTGTTAGTGTGGCTAATGGTTTATTAATTTTGTTTATTTTTTCAAAGAACCAACTATTTATTTTGTCAATTTTTTTAGTTGTTTATTTTGTTTCAATTTCAT
Organism: Sciurus niger; assembly: GCA_020740815.1. NCBI lineage: Eukaryota > Metazoa > Chordata > Mammalia > Rodentia > Sciuridae > Sciurus > Sciurus niger. Next base: position 57,213 of record JAHUXG010007477.1, read on the forward strand.
TTATTTCAGCTCTGATGTTTTACTCTTTCCTGTCTTCTATTAATTTTGGTGTTGTTCTGTTCTTGTTTTCTAGGGCTTTGAAACATAATATTACATTGTTTATTTGTGGATTTTTTCTTCTTTTATTGAATGCACTCCATGAAATAAATTTTCCTCTAAGTACTGCTTTTATAGCATCCCAGAGATTTTGATATGATGTTTCTTTCTTCTCATTTACCTCTAAGAATTTTTTAACTTCCTTCTGATATCTTCTGTTATCCATTCATCATATAATAGCATATTATTTAATCTCCAGGTGTTGGAGTGGTTTCTGTTTTTTTCCTCTCTCATTTAATTCTAATTTCAACCCATTATGATCTTATAGAATATAAGGTAATATCTCTGTATTCTTGTATTTGCTAACATTAGCTTTGTGGCATAATATATGGTCTCTTTTATAGAAGGATACATGTGCTGCTGAGAAGAAAGTGTATTCACTCTTGGTTGGATGGTATAATCTACAAATGTCTGTTAAATCTAAATTATTGATTGTGTTATTGAGATTTATGGTTTTTTTGTTCAATTTTGTTTGGAAGTCCAATCCAGTCATGAGAGAGTTGTGTTAAAATCACCTAGTATTATTGTGTTGTGGTCTATTTGATTTCTGAAATTGAGAAGGATCTGGTTGACATACGTGGATGAGCCACTGTTTGGGGCATAGATATTTATGATTGTTTTGACTTGCTGGTTTATGCTTCCCTTAAGCTGTATGAGATGTCCTTCTTTATCCCTGACTAAGTTTGGTTTGAAGTCCACATTATCTGAAAGGAGGATGGATACCCCAGCTTTTTTGTTGAGTCCATGTGCATGGTATGTTTTTCCCCATCCTTTCACCTTTAGTCTGTGGGTATCCCTTTCTATGAGGTATGAGGTGAATCTCTTGCAGGCAACATATTGTTGGATCTTCCTTTATAATCCAATCTGCCAGTCTATGTCTTTTGATTGATTAATTTAGACCATTAACATTCAGGGTTATTATTGAGATATGATTTGTATTCCCGGTCATTTGGCTCATTTTTTTTTTACATGACTTGGTTTCTCCTTTTTGACTATTCCTTTAGCATAGTTCCTCCCTTTGCTGATTTGCATCGTTGCTTTTTATCTCTTTCTCATGGAATATTTTGCTGAGAATGTACTGTAATGGCAGCTTTCATTTTGTAAATTTTTTTAGCTTTTGTTTATCATGGAAGGATTTTATTTCATCGTCAAATCTGAAGGTAAGTTTTGCTGGGTATAAGATTCTTCGTTGGCATCCATTTTCTTTCAGGGCTTGAAAAATGTTGTTCCAGGCCCTTCTAGCATTTAAGGTCTGGATTGAAAAATCTGCTGATATCCGTTTTGGTTTTCCCCTGAATGTAATTTGGTTCTTTTCTCTTGCATTCTTTAATATTCTGTCTTCATTTTGGATGTTACATATTTTCATTATAATGTTTCTTGTTTTGGGTCCATTGTAATTTTGTGTATTTGGAGACCTATAAGCCTCTTGTACTTAATTTTCTGTTTCATTCTTCAGATTTGGGAAATTTTCTGATTTATTTCATTGAACAGTTTGTTCATTCCTTTGGTTTGTTTCTCTAAGCCTTCCTCAATCCCCAAAATTCTTAAATTTGGCCTTTACATGATATCCAATACTTCTTGTAGATTCTATTCAGTATTTCTTACCACCTTCTCTGTTTGGTCAACTTTGTTTTAAAGATTAAATATTTTTTCTTCAGTATCTGAAGTTCTGTCTTCCAGGTGTTCTATCCTATTGGTTGTGCTTTCTATGGAGTTCTTAATTTGGTTTTTTTTCCCTTCATTTCAAGGCATTCTGTTTGGTTTTTTTTTTTTCAATATCTCTAACTCTTCATTGAAATTATTTTTCTTCCTGTATTTGCTCTTTTAACTGTCAATTGGTGTGATCATTCAATGCCTGCATTTGCTCTTTCATCTCATCATTCAATGCCTGCATTTGCTCTTTCATCTCATCATTTCCTTCCCTGATCATTTTAATTATGGGCATTCTGAACTCCTTTTCTGACTTTCTTCTGCCGTGCTGTTACTGGATTTTATTGATGTAGCATCTAGATTTGTTTGAGACATTTTCTTCCCTTGTTTTCTCACATTTTTCAGGTATCAGTGGATCACTGAGATATTGCAGATTTCCTCTATTGATGCATAGTGTCCCTGAAGATATCTAGTATATCACCTCCTAGCCTTCAGTAGCCTAAAGTCTTGGAGGAAGTTGATAATGCAGTTCACAACAAGAAAGTTGCCTCTGTAGGGGTGGTGGCCTTCAGGTGGGGTATATTCCCTGCTAGTGGGCAGAGGCACCTCCTCTTGTTGACTAGTGGTCATCCAAAGGGGAACTAGGCTGTGGGCAGAGTTAAGGCCTGTTTGGGCCTCTGTCTTTGGTTTTACTGTCCTTGTGGGAAAACTTCACCCAGCAGGGAAGACTCTCCTGGTGGGGACGTCTCACTGGTCAGTTCTCCTCCTAGAAGTTCCCTTCAATCCACAACTACTCCATGGGCTGGGAAGTCTTCCTCTGCAATGTTCCCAATGGCCTGGACCTATGTCCTGGACCTGGAAGCCTCATCCATTGCTGAAGTGACTCCTTAGGCTGCCTCTCCTCAGAGAAGCTGCCCACAATCCTGGAACCTTTTCTCCACCCCTAAGCATCTCTCTGGGGCTCCTCCACCAAGAAGCCACCTATGTCCTGCTACCGTGCTGTGCACCTATGCATATGCATGTGGCTGTGTGTCCCCTCCTCTGAGCAGTCACCTGGAGCCCTGGTGTAGTCTCTTCCAGTTTAAGGGACTCGCTACTGCCTCCCCAACTTCATCAGTGATCCATTGAACATGCACATGTATTGTTCATGCTCCAAGCGATAATACAGATTTTGTAGGTTTTTATTGAGATTTAATTATTTTTCTTAGTTCTTTATTGTTGTACATAAGATCAGGGTTCATTTTGACATAATTATAAAACATGGAATAAAACTTTCTCCAATTACGTACCCAATATTTTTCCATTTCCATCCTCCCTCCTGATGTTTGTTTCCTCTAGTCCACAGATCACTCTTCTGTTTGTTTAGTTCTATTTTCTTCTTTATGGATATACATAAAGGTCAAATCACAGTGGTATTCTCACATGTGTACACAGCAAAGTTTGTTAAGATCCATTCCAATGTTGCTTTCTGTGCTTTCCCTCCTCTCTCCATACTTAATTCATTTCCTCTACCCATCTGCACTCTATTTAATTTTTCATAAAATTCCCAATTTTTATCCTTTATTTTTGTCTTGCTTCTTCAAATGACAGAAAATATTCTTCAAATAATGGAAACCTTTTACTTTCTAAGTCTCTTGTCTGTTTTACCTAGTAAGATATATTTTCCTGTTTCATTCATTTACCTGCAAGTGCCATGATTTCATTCTCATTTATGATTTAGAAAAACTTCATTATAGGGACTGGGATAGAAGCTTGTTTATAGAACAATTGCCTGGCATTTGTGAGGAACTGGATTTGATCCTCAACACCACATTGAAAAAAAAAATAAAGATTTTGTGTTCATCTACAAATAAAATATTTTTTAAAAATCTTATACACACATATTTATATATACCTCTATATGCATATATGTATATGCATATTTATATATATACCTTTGTATGCATATATAAATATATTGTTTGTTTATTAATCTGCTGGTACCTAGACTGATTACATTACCTGGCTATGTTGAATTGTGCTGCTATATACATTATGATTCTACCAATAAATAATATGCTTATTTTAGAACTTTTGAATATGTATCAGTAACTGAGGTAACTGGATCATACAGTGGTCCCATTACAATTGTTTTGAAGTTTCTCTATAATGCTTTCCATGGTGATGGTGCTAATTTGCAGTTCCATCAACAACAGATGAGTGAAACTTTTCCTTGCATCCCTGTTAGCATTTATATATAGTTGACATTCTAACTGGAATAAAGTTTCAATGTACTTTTGATTTGCATTTCCCTTACTGTTAGACAAGTTGAACATTTTTTTCATATACTTATTGTCATTTGCATTTCTTTTTTAAAGAAGTATCTCTGTAGTTCTTTTGTCTATTTATTTCTTGGGTCATTTGTTACTTGGAGATATGTGTTGTAAGATTTTTACATATTCTGGATGTTAATCCCGTATTTGAGAATAAGGTGGCATAAATATTCCCCCATTCTGTAGGCTTACTTCCTATTTTATTAATTGTTTCCATTGGTGTGTAGAAGCTTTTTAATTTGATGCCATCCCAACTCCTGATTCTTGGTTTTATTTGTCATGCTTTAGGAGTCTTGTTAAGGAAAATGATGCACATGCAAACATGTTGAAGTATTCAGCTTTAGTTTTCTTGTATCAGTTGCAGCATTACTAGAACAATTCCTGGGTCTTTGATTCACTTTCAATTGACTTATGTGAAGGGTAGTATTCAGCTTTAGTTTTCTTGTATCAGTTGCAGCATTACTAGAACAATTCCTGGGTCTTTGATTCACTTTCAATTGACTTATGTGAAGGGTAAGAGTTAGGGATCAAACTTCATTCATCATCATATGGATACATGGTTTTCCCAGGATTGTGTGTTGTTTTCTAATATTATTCCATTGTAATATTTTGAGGCACATGATTAATTTTGCTTTTCTTTATTTTAATTGTTTGTGCATTTACTAAGTCTTGTTATATTAATGCTTGATATAACATTCCTTGTGTTTCTGAAAACTAGGTGTATTCTTCTGTTATCAGATGAAACATTCTTTAGACAACTGTTAAGTCATTCTGAATTAAATTTGAGGTACTTTATTGATATTTTATTCAGGTGACCTTTTCACTAATTATGTTGTACTAAAGTCACCTGCTCTTACATCATTGGGGCCTATCTGTCCCTAGAGGATATGTAGTGTTTATTTTATAAAATTGGGTGCACTATCATTCAAGCATAAATATTTACAGCTATTTATCCCTTTTTTGGTGTTTTTCATTATCAATATGTAGTTACCTTCTTTGTCACCTGAGGGTAATTATTGCTTGAATTCATCAAGTATGAGAATAAAAACCCTTTATTGCCTTTGGCTTTTGTTTGCATGGAATATCATTTTTCATCCTTTCAGTTCTAGTATGTTAACATCTTTGAAAGTCAGCAGTGTTTCTTGCTGACAATATATATTTGGGTGTATTTTAGGCTATATGTTTTAAGTGGAGAATTAAGAATTAAGACATTTTGCATGCAATGTTAAAATAGTGATGTGTGTGTTGCTTTTCAATATTGGATTCACTATTAATTCTCATCTGCTTATCTATTATTCCAGTAAAATGTATTATTTCCTATGCTCTCATGATTGATTTTGCTTTTCTTATTGTTCACATCAGATTCCTCTGTGTATTTTTCACAATGTTTACTTACTTGTAATGAATTATTTCAGTTTATTCTTGTCTTTGTCTTTATTTCTGCTTTGATTCTGAAGAATAACTTTGACACAGATATCAAGAAAGGTTGGCCATATTTCTGTTTTATCACTTGAATATGTGCTGCTGGCCTTCAGGGTTATCCAGATGTATCAACTTTTATAAGTGACTTGGGACTTCTTTCCTGAATTTATACAAACAATGATTTGCTCTGAGTTTTTGGCATTTTCACTGAAGTATAACCTGGGCAGATTCTGTACAGACCACATCTATTTGGGCTTCAAAATGCATCCTGTGCCTGGATGTCCATTCTCTCCATAAGTAAGAAACCTTTTAGTTATATGCTCCCTTAATAAGTTCTCTATAAAATTGGTCTGTATCTCCATTCCTTCTTCAAGTTCTGAGTCTTCCATTGGGTCTTTTGAACTTGTCCCAGAACTTTTGTATATTTTTGTTTAATGCCTCTCATTCTTATTACTATATGGAAGTCCACTTCTTCCACATCATCAAGATTTATCTTTCTGATGATAACAGTATTTTGATGATATTTCCCATTCAGATATTTCTTGAGTAAGTGAACTTATCATTTTCAGAGTTTCTTCAGGAACTCTATTTCCTTGTAAGAATGTTCTTTCAAAATCTGTATTGAGTTCATTAACTTATTTCTTATTTTTCTTAGTTTCTCAATTATTTACAACCAAGTATTTGAATTTTTTTACAGCATATCTTCCACAAAAATGTCTGTGGATTAAGTTCTCAGGAAACTAGAAACTTTGGTGGTTTCTTATTGCTTTGCTCTCTCATGTTTTCTATGTTAATAAGCATAGGTCTGTACATGCATTTAAATAGAGTTCTTTTCCCTTCTTAGTTGTGGTCACATTATTGAATCAATTTCTCTTTTGATATAACCTGATCGTGGTTTATATTTCATTGTCAAAGTCCTAACTCAGTGTGACAAAAGTTTCAAGATCACTCACTCATTCAAAATTCTTTAAGAATAAAGAATAACTACCAGTAGTAGAAAATCTTAGAAGCAAAGCACATGTTTAACTTATAAAAAATTTAAATGATCTCTGTAATGTTAATAACCAATGAGAAGTGGTGAGTGATAATGTACATTGAATAAAACTTTAGCCACTAGTGATTCCAAAATTAATATTAAAATATATAGGCAAATGTGGGCTGGGAATGGTGGTGCACACCTGTTATCACAGAGGCTTTGAAGGCTGGAACAGAAGGACCATGAGTCTAAAGCCTCTGCAATTTAGTGAGGCCATAAACACTCAGCAAGACTGTAAACAAAATGTAAAAAGACTGAGGTCATGAGTCAGTGGTTGAGCACCCCTCAGTACAATCCCTGGTACCAAAAAAATAAGTGGTGGAAGGGAAAAAGAGGGAGAAGGGGGATGAATATTACAAATGGTATATTGAGCAGATACAGATGATAGAAAAGAAGACAAGTGCAAAGAAAACAAACAATGAAAAGAGCATAAGAAATAGAAAGGTAAAAACCTAAATGATAAGCAAGAAAACTGGAAGACACTTAAAAATTGTGAGACCAAGAGGAGTATATGGTTTTCTACTTCCTGATGTAATTAAAATGTCAACACATGTTTCCACAACTTCTAGTTGTACAATGTACCAGCTTGGGGAGGCTTCTGCAGAGCAACTATATTTCTATTTGTTTCTTCTCATTTCTACCCCAAACAGGCCAATGCTTCATCTGGAGATTTTAATGTGAAAAACTCATCCTTGCCTACCATGAAGTGTCATGGAACACTTACCAGCTGAAGAAGAGAAGGTAAAATTTAATTTATTTGCAGAGGATGTACAAGCTTATGGTATAAAGTGTGTCAGCTTTCAAAGTGTAATTCTCTAGTTTTTAAGTTTATTTCAAAACTGGAAAATTGGGTGTCACCTTAGTAATTAATAAACCTTTATGCACCTCCTTATTGATGTTTATTTTGTGAGGTCATCTCTCTGAGTCTTCCTCAGAAGTGCATTGGTCATTTATCTGGTGATGTATATCAAAGAGAAAAACATGGCATAACAGGACCTATAGAAAGGTAGAACAACATATTATAAAATAACATTGGCTATAATGTTTATTTAAAACATGGATATTAGTAGATCTAATAGTTGAAAGAATTAAACATAAGAAATATGTAGAAAGGAAAAAGTGAAATGATAATAAGTGGTATACCTTAATAAGTTTCAGTAACAGATTAAATTGAGAATGTCAATAAAGGAGTTGAATTCCATTTCAGGATCTGCTTAGTATGGAGGTCCTCTCTGCCATGTCCCACGTGGATGAGGAAAGGGTTAACTGGTGGAGGAGGATGTTGGCTCTTTTCCAGTCTATTTCCCAAAAACTTATGTACTCAAGAAACACACAAGAGCCAATCATCTTTTTAAATGAGAGGAGGCATGATGGGTCTGGCCTTATAATCTCTGGCCTCTAACAACAACTACTCACCCAACTCTCTTTTATTTTTAATTCACAGGTAAAGAGGGTTAAGACATGGAGGAGCTTCTTCTGTGATCAACAAGATAGAGTAGAGTTACGGAGGCCATCCTCTTAGGGGAGATATTCCAGAAGGAGACAGGGAAACACTGGCATGCAGCACCACATGATTTCTGGTAATCTAGGACAGACTTTTGTGCCTGTTAGATCCTGGAAATCAGGTCTCTGCATGACATGGCTCAGCCTAGTCTGATTCTGCTAAATAAGGCTCACTTCCCATAGCTTATATCAGAGGAAAGTTGGTAAATAAAAAAGTGGAAAGAAGAAGAGAGAACAAACAATAAGAAAGTTAAATATAATAGACAACAAAAGAAAGCAAAAGAAGTGGGCATACATTGTGATGGGAGGTAAACTCAGATTAAACATTAAAAAGTGGAAGAGCACAGCATTAGAAAAAGTCATGAGTTTCCTGTAACAACACAGGTCTGAGAGACAGGTAAAATTTTCCCACAGTTCTTTTCTTTATCAACAATGGAAGTAATTAAAAAATGCATGCCACATCATGCAGTGCTATATTTGGTTTGCAATAAATAAATATAAACACAATGATCCACCATAGATGTATGTAATTTATTGCTATGTGAATGTTTCTGATTTCCTAGAAATAAAAATATGGTGCAGGATAATATAATCTGGAAATGAAAAAATGTAGGACTAGTATGAAAGGATCAGTAAAGTATACCCTGATAAAATGTTCACTGAAAGATAATAAATACTAATATACTTACAATTTGGAATAAAGAATATGAGGATTTCAAATAGGCAAGTTATGTTAGAGGAACTGGTAGAAGAGTAGCTATACCCAAGAAAGCTCAAACTTTACTGAATCCAATTTTAGTGACCATGTTCAAAATGCACATTGTACTCAACAGGTTTTTGCATCCACATTTGTAAAACATTTAAAGATGTTTCCAATGATCCTGATCCATGGACCACTTTCTGATTTGCAAGAGAGGTAATTGCCTTGAGGAAGTCTAAATGAAGAGCTGTTGGATATTAATTCAGTCATAACCAGATCCAATGAAAGCATGAATATTTTTTTTTTATTCTGAGCATATCTCTGGGGAAAGGAAAAGGATAAAAACAAGGAAATACAAAAATTACATTCCTAGGCAATGAAGTACGTTGACACACCTGAAATCACAGTGAACCAAGAGACTGGTATAGGAGGATCACAGGTTCTAGGCCAGCCTCGGCAAAGAGTGAAGCCATAGCAATTTAACAAGAAGTTATCTCAGAAATAAATAAATAAATGTCAGTTATTAAGAAAATAAATAATGCTGAAGATGAGACTCAGTCATATAGGTCTCCTGGGTTTTATATCTGGTACCAAATATATATATTTTAATATACAACTACTGATAAGGAAGAAATTGTAATAGGAATAATCAAAGACCAAGCTCTAGAAATTGCTTTTGAATAGCTAACAGGAAAGGGAAATTAACTAGGTAACTCTGGAAAGGAATGCAAAGAAACAAGAGGAAGCTTTTCATCTGGTCCAGCTTATTAAACTTTGTTCATTTAATTAAACTTCATTCTATACAGGTCACTGAATATTGTCTATCCTCTGTATTTCTGGAAACACTCCCTCCATTCAGCCCTGCATGAATGTCACACTGCACTGTTGCCTTCTCATTATTCATCTGTATTCTCACAAAGGCCCTTCATGTCTACCACCCAAAACATTGATATTGGTGTAGCTATACTGCATATGCAGTCATCAGCCTCTATCCCTTTTCCTGCCTGTGCTGTCCTCTGTCATTACTTCTCACCTATCACTATGTGGTCATACAAATATGTTACACCACCTGCAGTTCCCCTCAGTGCTTGACAAGGATTCTGCTGAGTAATAAAGATGTTTGCAAAGTCTCATCATATTGGGAATTCGGTTGCGGACTTTTCTTCCTTGCTTGCTTAATATGTGTAGGTTTACTATTAATATTTTATGTGTTTTCCCTGAAAACAGGAGTCTTAATAGAACCAGGGTTAAAACATAAACACCAGACTTCTAATGGAACAATGATTTCAGATTTAGTCATTTGTAATGAAACTTTGAGTAACCAAGAATGTTATGATAAAATACAAAAATAGATTCTAGCTGCTGATCACCTTTTGACTACTCTCAGATAACCTGAAGTATGTAGGCAAATAACTCCAATCCCATCAGGAATGATTAACAGGAACAGGAGAAATAGAGAAAATAGAGTTTCTACAGTTAAAACACCTTATGACAATGCTTATTTAATTAATGGAAAGCCATGACATCTTTACAGAGAGATGCTTCTTAAGCCCCTGGATTTAGACCTTCCTTTATCTCCCATGGGATATTTAGATGTAAGATCAGGACATGTTATAATATGGTTTGAAAGCATACATACAAGAGTGCAAGATATTCCATTTCTTAAAGATCAGGATTTACTAAATGCTGTAAATATTATTGACCATCAACCCACCGGAGAAAAATTTCCTCAATGTTAAGTACACACAGTAGAAGATGATGTCATATTATTGTTAGCTTAAACTGTCTAGCACTTATTAACCACAGCAGTAGCCACACAACTGACATTTACTCAACCCTGCTGAACTTGCTTAAACCTTTATGATTAGTTAAGCAACATTAATATGTCTTATTGTTTAGTTATAGGTTATCACGAGTAAGCAATCACTAAAAATAATTAAAATACTTCATTGCCTGCTCTAGTAATGATTATACAAGATATTTTTGTTATTTTCCTTGTGATATTTTTCTCTTCTGGAAAAACGTGTAACTGTCAACTTTTTAATGTATAAAAAGCTGGCTGGGAGAAATAAAATTTAGAAGCAAATATCCATTCATTGTGTTTGTGTTGCTTTGTTCTCCACCTTGCTGACACCTACTCCATTATCTGTGACCACTATGACCCCTGCTAGGGCTGGACCCCAGCACAAATACAGGTCCATTTAGTACTTTTCTCTGTATCACGATACAGTCTTCCCTGTTCTTACCATTTTCTGCCTCTGGATGATAGTCTCACTCCTTAAGCATCTCTTCATACCAACCTCCAGAAAAGGTACATTTTTTTCCCCAACTGTCTCTTACCAAAAACTTATTCAGTTATTTGTTCAAATAATTAGAATTGTTGACACCATGGTGATATAAAAAACATCCCTAACAACCTGGGAGTAAATGTATTAGATTTGTACAGAAAATTTTTACAGATAATTTTGTTAGTTCCTAAGTAGAATAGTTGCTGGTTTACTACGGTAGCCCCAAGAGAGAAAAACACTATATCAGGAGGATAACCATAGTCCTGAAGGACTGAACAAATAGTTTGCCTTCTAAAAGAAGAAAATCCATTTATCAGAATAGTGAAAAAACATTTTAGATATGAAGGTATTCATTCACAAATGAGTAAGAAGTATCAGTCATTAGGAAAACTATACTGATGAACAGAGCATGTTGAAAGTTATTATTATGAAGAGAATAGTAAACTAAATTTGGATATTTTGTGGGTATTTTTAAAAATTTATTTTTCAGAACTTTTAATTTTTCTGGAGAGATAATTCTTTGTGTTATTTTTATGCATTAAATCTGTTCACATGTAGTTGTTCCCTGATGAGTATTGAAGTTATTAAACAGAAAAAAGCATGCATAGTGTAGTAAATATTTGCTGAGTATAGTTGGTCACAGATAAACATAGCTTCTGTGGAGGCTGAGAGGGGTGAATGGCATGATTGATGACACCCTGAACAATTAAGAGTGTCTCTATCTCAAAGAAAAATAGGTTTGGCAACACTCATTGGTAGAGTAATTGCTAAGGTTTCCAAAGTCCCTGGATAAAATCACAAAACATGAATACACACAGACACATACCCAAAAGCACACACAAACACACACAGCACAGTAAAATAGTTTCTAAAGTAAATAATGATCTAGCATAAAGCCTATTATTAGTTTTTAATTTGATAGACTGTTACTCTTTCCAGGAGTACTAAGTAACTTAAGAAAACTCTCCATTTGTCTAGAGACTACTGTTAAATGTAACATCAGAGGAAGAGAAGGAAAGGTTTAATGACACTGAAAATAAGCAGTCACAGGTATGTAAACATGGGAATTTGAATTCATGATTTCATCCTGTTTTCCTCACATCCAGAATGTAAATTAGTTCAAATAAAATGACCTTTTACAAAACTCTTTAGAAATCTAAATGTCATAAATTAATATTTAGAGCTAAAGCAATCTAATGAGTATGAAAATAACGTTAGAAATCATGGCAACATAAACGTGAGGTTTATTCCAGTAATTGAAGCATTTTTTTCTGAATATTGTGTTTTCATTGGTAAAACCTCACTGATGAAAACAATATAAGATGTATGAATAAAGAGTTAAAATTATGAACATACATAACTGTGATTGCCACTGATCTCATTTATGTCCAAGAATGATTATTCCCAATGGTGCAAAATTTAAAATTCATAGTACCAGTCATTAATGATGGTTAAAGCTTCCATTACCCCTTGAAATCATTGTCTATGTTGAGGCAGATAATACTCTCAAATGAGTCTCGCATGTAACCTTTAACCAAATAGCAACCATCTAGAATGAGACCTTTGTGGCTAGCATACAATGAGTAATTTTCCAGTTCATTTCCTTAGTGGATGTTAGAAAATAAAGTCCTTGGATGCAGTTATTGGGGAACTATAAAAATTTTGGAGGGATCTTATTGTTTTCTCATGCTGTGTGTGTTAATAGGCTGAAATTTTGCATGGATTTAGAAGGATCCCCTGTTAGTTGTGGGTCCTTTTGGGGTGTAGCTTCCTCTGTGTGATGTGCCTAGGCAGTGGTGAGGTCTCAGTGTCAGATCCCCACTGAATTGACCAACAAGCATGACTCATGTTTCAGTTCTTTTCTGCATTGACTAATTGGTTTGTTGGTAATTTTCTCAGCCGACTAGAGGGGAAATTTTAATCTTCCACTCAGCCAGGTTTCCTTGGCACCGCTGTGGACTCTTCCTCCTGTGTATGTTTTTATCATTCTAAAAGCCAGTATTTTGGGGTTTTATCTGGCAGCAGGCTGTCTATGCTAACTCTCCACTGAGTCCCCCAGTCCCTTTTTTATTATGCAGCCACACTCCACTCAGGCTGGCTTCATCCATGGAAACATCAGAAAACACTGTATGTATCTGTGTTGCCACTATTCTTTATTGAAAGAATTTTTAGTTTTTATTCAATGAAATGTTTGCAATGTTGGGAGAAATCCTAGTTCTTGGCTCACACCAGTTAATATCTCTAGTGTGTAAACTTGCAGAAAGGAGCATTCCAATTCTCTGACCTCAGAATGTAAATATTTGCCCCAAGTTGACCAAGTGTTACCAAGGGAAACAGTATAAGAGCCTGGTGGTCTGATCCCCTGTGGCACATTGTGATTGGGCAAGAAACTTATAAAGTGTATACCTTTTACTGCAATAAATGAGTTTGCAGGCTGCTCTCCACCAGCCTGCTTCCACCCAACTCCCTGAGTCTGTGGTCTTCACTCAGTGGGGCTTACCTGCACCAGAGCTAGCCTGGCACCCCTACAGGTGAGGTAGAGGAAAGTGTTTCTACTGGGCAAAGACTTTTTCCCTAAATTAGAAAATGCCTCAGCCACTCAGTCAGATTATGTCAGTAAATATATACAGGCAAAGGGAAGAGGTGATAGATCACGGAGCCTAGGGTACCAGGACCAATAATTGCAGGCAAGAAAAAAAAATTCCTCATCTAATGTCCATCTGCTGCTAGGTACATTTGCAGCTATTTCTCTCAAGATTCAATGGAGTGAGATAAGTGACTGAAAGTAATATCTGGAATCTCTCAATCATTCAACTGCAATTCGTTCCACTCTGAAAATGGCCTCATTTGGTTTCCAGTGCCCCTGTGCCATGAGAGCAAAAGATGGGAGAGTGAATGTACTCCAAATGGAAGGGGCTGGCTTCCAGCATGGTGGGCATGAAGGGTGTGGAGGTTTCAGGCTCCAATAGGAGCACATGCTTTCTCTCTCCCCAGAGGCTTTCTTTGTGCCTTAGGACACCTGGATATTGAGGAGTGGCTTCCAGGACCTCCTGCCTGCACCAAAAAGAGTACCTGAAGTCACAGATGGGTGGTTTGACAGTGCTGTGGCTTCACAGTTCCCATGGCAACTGGAGACACTTCTGGTCCTGGCTGCTTGAGATGGAGATTCAATACAAGTGCAGGCTCTGTGGTGCTGGTAAGAGGAAAGATGAAGGGAGTAAGGGCCAGGGGCCTGATGTTTCAAGAAATGGGATCATAACCTCTTGACCTAGTTGAAGAGGAGCTATGGCATGTGCAGGCTGCAGCCTAGTGGGCCATGGATTGCTCTGGGTCCAGGAAGAACAGGTGACCCCACTGAAGCCTGACAGCCCACACTACTCTCCAGGCCTGCTAGGTGGCACTATGCTGATTGGGTCCCATCTGGCATCATGAAGGCCCAGTCACCTGGCTTCTGCTGTGGGCAGTGAGGCCATCCAAGGTATAGGGGATCAGGCAGGGATGGAGAGCTGCATGAGGGCATGTGGGTCACCAAGTTTGCACCAGCCCCCAGCTACAATGCCCTCTGAAATCTTTTCTCCAGGTCTGGGCACACCTGGGCTTTGGCTGAGTCAGACAACTGGCCTAGGGCCCTAGCTGCCACATGGCATGATGGCTGCTGACAGCTCAGGTCCCAGGGAGCATGCAGCACAGCTCCCTGGATTAGGCATTCCTTGAATTGTAAAACATCACACCCAGACTGGTTGGTTGCCCCTACTTTCTGAGAAAGCCCTAACTGAAGACAGGTGGAACCTGGGGAGTTGGTCTTCTAAGTGGAGGTGGGTGGCTGCTGGGAAGGCTTATGATGAGACCAGGATGTCCTTCAGTCAGCATGTTGGATGGAGGACAGGAGGGAGCTGTGAAGCAAGGAGAGATGTTCTGTACTCACTCCACCTGCCAGGGCCAACCACCTTGACTGCTCTCTTAGAACAGGGCTTCACTCAGAAATTGTCCTGCCATGATTTTTCCAGAGGTCCTTCAACTCACCTTCAGATGCAGAAATATCTGGCCAATCTGTGTTCACTCAGGTGTTCACTCCCTTGACCACACTAGTGCCTCTATGGCACAAGGCTCTCTGGGAAATTGCTGAGAATCTTCTTACCAGTTCCTGAAAGATGCAGACCACAAGCCAGTAGATGAAACAAGAACCTGCCATTGGCACCATGAACACATTTTCACAGGGCACAATACCAAATATGAACATGCATCATGCTGAAAGAGGAATGACACAAAACTTCAAGGCTGAATACTACAAAAGGAAGAGTAAGGACCTTTGGGGGACATGAAAAGCAGAAGGGTATTGGTGCTAAAAACCAACTTCAGTGAAGAGACACTCACAAATTGGTCAATGTTTAAGGTCTATGTCCAAAGTCCAGGACATTTCTTCAGCTTCAACATACTGTGCAGATACAGGAGGTAGTCAGTGCCAGATCATTCTGTAAGCAACCATCATGACTGACCCTAATTCCCCTTGCAAGGACATCAATGCCCTTGCAAATTCCTGACTCTTTTCTGTTGCTTGAAAGGGACAGCTGATGATACATATGTGGATTTTTATTTTTTCAGCACAAGACCTGTGAGGAAAGGCTTCCCTTATACCACACCAGCTACTCCATTGACCTTCAATGTAAATGACTTCACACTGGGATAGGCAGCACTGAAGCATGGCTCTGGAAATCAAGAGTGCACCTCCATATCAGAAATTTCTTAAAAACCATCCTGCTCAATAGAAAAGTCAAGACCCAACATGGGCAAGCCCTGAATATCAAAACATAATACATTAAAGAACATCCAAAAGTGTGATAAACCTTAGTGAGCAGGAAGAGTGTACCCTAAAGAATTTTCCAATTTTAGCATCCATTTTATTTCTTGGACTTGCTTATATCCACCACCAACACACCACATATCTAATGCCTCTACTTTTCTTCTTTCATTGTGACTTCTTTCAAAAAGGGCTTTTTGTATCATCCCTGACCCTGCAAACCACAATCCACTCATTCCCAGAACCATGGTGCACATGAGAACACCATGTCCTTAACTCAGTTCTACACTGCATCTCTTCAGAACCTCCATCAAAATTAACAACAGTCACTAAAAGAGCTTCATTCCTGTTGACACTGGACCTCCAATGATACTGGGAGGCTAGGTTGCAAATCCCCCTGTTCCTCCTGAATGTTATCAGCAGGAGCTAACATGTGTTCATCCCCAAATCATACAATTTTAGTTCAAGTCATTTGCAATCCGATACAAAGGAAAACAGAAAAGCCAGGACCAAGGGCAGCCATCTTTGGTCTTTACCTCTTGCTTTTCCAGATGACATTGAGGTTTCCATTTAAAGTGCTGAGGTGTGCATGTCCACTTCACTTGCACAGAGTCTGGAGTGTTCCCTAGAAACCTAGTCATTCCCAAAGATGAGTGCAGTTGTCATTTTGAAGTTCCTGCCATTGCGACCTGGTGAACATCATCTTCTTCAATAATTGCTGAGGATATACCCCCATGAGCACTCTCATCAGAATGATCTGACCCTATGAGTTCCTGAGAGTTTACTGATCTCGAGGAACATCTCCTATTGAGAAATGCAGGTGATGGGAACCTAACTTTCGTTGCAGCTCCATGCTGAAATTCTGATTGGAAAACACTTGCGTGTGCAACTGGTACTTTTTCAATTGTGCTGATTGAGTAGATTAAAAAGGGAGAAAAAGTTGAAATGAGGGAGCTTTGGCATACTCAAAAGAGTATTACTTTTTTCTCCTCTGAGGGTCTAGGGATTCAAACCACAGCCCTTGTTCATGCTAGGCATGTGCTTTCCAAAACAAGTTATTTCATCAACTCTGCAGGATCCCATTTTAGGTACCCCCTAGATCCCCTATTGGTCTGACTCTGTCAAATTCTCTGCAGATAACCCGGCCACAGACAAAGCCAATAAATTTCTAAGGAATTCTTCATCTTTCTTCTCATAGCAATCCTGCAAGGAACATTTTGTGCACGTTAAGACCCACAATCTAGTGGCACATCTAGAGGGGAAAGGTTTATTCCTTTCAATTGAAGGAGGAAAAGTCTTTAGCTGATCACTGAGCAGAAAATGATGGCAGTGAACACGGAGGCCAAGGGGCATTAGGAGAGGCAAACCTATGTCGGAATCAGAATATGCTCAGGGTTTTAGTAGGAAGGGAGATTTCTGGGATCATTCACAACTGGATCCCTAGCCATTCCAGTCACAATCTGCTAACACCTTCCTCACTCCTCTTTTTCCTCCTGAATTTCCTTGGAAAATTTCTAACCAGGAGATATCTGAGCAAAAGGCACAAGCCAGTGGAGGAGCTGGATCTTTTCTATAGTCTCATTTATGGGGGAGGAAGAGGAAGGTGTTTCTGGGCAAAGCCTTTTTCCCTATATTAGAAAATGCCTCAGCAACTCAGCCAGATGTTGTCAGTTAATCTAAACAGGCAAAGAGAAGTGGTGATGGCTCACAGGGTCTTGGGTCCCAGTACATGTATTTGAAGTCAGGAAAAAAAGATTCTTCATCTAATGTTCATCTGCTGCTAGTTACATTTGCAGCTCTTTCTCTCAAGATACAATGAAGTGAGATAAGTGGCTGAAAGTAATATCCGGAATCTCTCAATCATTCAACTGCAATCCATTCTCTTCTGAAAGTGGCCTCATTTGGTTTCTAGTACCCCTGTGCCATGAGAGTGAAATATGGGAGAGCAACTGTAATCCAAGTGAAGGGGGCAGGTTTCAAGCATGGCGGGTGTGAAGGGCCTGAAGGTTCCAGGCTCTGGTAGGAGCACATACTTTCTCTCTCTGCCCAGAGGATTTCTCTGGGTCTTTAGCCACCTAGATGTTGAGGAGTAGCTTCCATGACCTCATGCCTGCATTGCATGACAGGCATGAGGTCACAGATGGGTGGCATGATAGTTTGGTGGTTTCATGGTTCCCATGGCAACTGGAAATTCTTCTGATCCTGGCTACTTGAGACTGAGATTCAAAATAAGTGCAGGCTCTCTGATGATTGTAAGAAGAAAGATGAAGGGAGCAAGGACCGGGGCCTGATGTTTCAATAAATGGGATTCTGGGGCTGGGGATATAGCTCAGTTGGTAGAGTGCTTGCCTCACATGCACAAGGCCCTGGGTTCAATCCCCAGCACCAAAAAAGAAAAAAAAAAAGAAAGAAAGAAATGGGATCCTAACCTCTTGACCCAGTTGAAGAGGAGCTATTGTGTGGGGGGGGGCACAGCCTAGCAGGTCATGGATTTCTCCAGGTCCAGGCAGAACAGGGGACCCCACTGAAGCCTGACAGCTTGCACTACCAACCAGGCCTTCAAGATGATGCCGGACTGCTTTGGACGCCCTGGGCATCATCACAGCCAGGACACTCAGTCTTGCTGAGGGTAGTGAGCACCACCAAGATCTAGGGGACCAGACAGGGATGGAGGGTTGCATGAGGACACATTGATCACTAGCTTAGCACTGGCCCCAGTGACATTGCCCTCCAAAACTGCTCTTCCAGGTCTAGGCACACCTGGGCTTTGGCCAAGTCAGATAACTGGCCTCGGGCCCTAGCAGCCACATGTCATGATGGCTGCTTGCAGCTCAGGGACGGGGAGCATGCAGCACAGCTCCCTGGCTTACCTGCTGCTTGAATTGGAAAACATCACACCCAGTATTGCTGGTTGCCCCTCTGTTCTGAGATTGGCCTTAGGTCTTCAGGCCTATGTGGATTGGCTACAGCTTGGTAGCATCCAAGCCCTGTGCTGCAAATCTGTTGCCTCTTTCCCTGCAGGATGTGTCTGACTGGACCTGCCAACAGAGGTGGGTGGGGATTGGGTTTCTGGGGGCGCCATGGATGTAGGGGTAGTCTGGCATATGGGGTGGGGCCAAGGGGACTTTGCATCAGTAACCTCAAAAGAGCAACTGGGGGGAGTCTCCAGGGACTTGGGAGTTGGGCCTAAGTTGTGAAGAGCAGAACTTCCCCATGTGTTCACATGGTACTGGTGCCTGGTCTTGCTTCCCAGTGCAATGCATCACAAAAGTCAGGAGTACATGGCAGGGTCTGTTGCAGTCAGGAAGCCAAACAACTTACCTGTCTCCACCTGGCCCCACTTTTCTGCACTTTCCCTTAGAAAAAACTGTTTTCTTTTCTCAATTAAGGGTCCCATTCAATCTGCACCCAGCTCTGTCCTCCCCAACAATGTGGTGCTGGTGGAAACCTGGATCCTGAGAGGACTCTGTCCCCCACCCTGGAATCTTTGGAGCTCCCTTTAGTCAAGGGGCTAGGGTACAAAGATTAAATGAGTGTGTGCCCAGTCCCTGCTAGGGACAACCTCAAGAAGCCAGTCCCACAGCCCAGAAGCACAAACAGGCAGAATTCCCTGCCTCCAGAAGGCACATTCAATCTTCACTTTCAGGAGAGTATTTCCCAGAAGCAAATTAGGTAGTGAATAAGATCTTATGTCTCAAAATTTATCACCAGCAAACTCCCCCCAACCCCCAGGTGAAGATATCCCCCCCTTGGTGGAGTGCTCTGCAGTAAGAGAGTTTGATCCAGAAAATGTGTTTATCATACTAGTGGGACTGGTGCTGGCAATAGCTGTATCTCTGCTGTGAATAGGGTGTAGGCATGTGGAATCAGGTGGACCCTTGCTGCCCATTTGGCAGCCCAGGGCCTCTGGTGAACAAGAAGCCACACCAGAAGTTAGAGGAAAGGTTTAGACCTTGGAGGAGAAGTCAGGAGAAAGGAGATGGCCAGGTCAGTGGACCTGTTGATAAGTGCAGGGGACAGAGGAGAATCTCAGATCCCAGGTGGATGGCTATAGACAGCACCAAGGTCAGTGCTTTGCACTATCAACCATTAGGGTTTTTAGAAGAAAATTCTAGAAGGTGTGTGATGTAGATCTCCTCTCTCAGGTATGCTCTTACTGTTCTATGCAGGTGTGCCCTCAGGGTCACATATCACACAGACTTGGTCTGAAGATAGATGGAAAGAACAATCTCTGTGATGGAGAGGATGTAGATTCCTGTCACTGAAGGAGTGTGAGGGCTGCTTATAGCCCCCAGCAGAGCTGGTGATCCTGGCAGGCAGGCTGTGCTAAGACATCCAGGATGGACTTGAGAAGGCACAGCCATTGCTTGCTGCCATTCTGGAGAGCTAACTACACCTGCACCTCCTGGACAATGTGAATGTGGTTCTGCTGTGTGCATGTGTCCTGGTCTAGCAGGAGAAATTGCAGGCAGCCTGCTGGCTTCTAGAGGTAATCCTGGGTTGGGAGGCAGGGTGCACAGGGAGGTGGAGGCTACTTCCACTATACCTAGCAGGACATGAGCTCAGTGAGGGTGACCTACCCTCACTGGATCAACTTTAACTGGCTTGAAAATAGGAAGTAAAATACCTAATCATCAAGTCCATGTTCAGTGGTCATCCTCTGCTGCACTGTGCTAAATAATGAAAAAAAAAATCAAAGACTGAGACATAGTCCACATTTGGAGAGCTATGTCCTTGTCTTGTAAACCCAGGATCTCAATCTGCAATAAGTCTTGTTAGAAATAAGGAGGTGCCACACAAAATAATACCATGCACAAAAGTAAGTGGGCAAGGCAAACCTTTACTTTGTGTAGGCTATTCTACCAGAACCTGCCTAGCAAGTGCTTGGGTGGGCTGTTCACCTGCTTTTATCTCTAACCTAATGCAGTGCTGCTCTTCACTCTGACTTGAGGAGCTTGGGGTTACAGTCTACTTAATTGGCTAATTTTACAATTAGGGCAGGGAAAAAGAGAGGGTTACAATTGGATCCAATTAAGGCTGAATACTAGATTCTGAAAATGAACTACCAGATCTTTTATTTCTCACACTCTGAAGACCAGAAGTGTCTTTTCAGTCATCTGGAGGTACCTTGGATCTCAGAATGTTTGGCATCACAACCTGACCTTATTGATAGAGAGCCACTTGTAACCTTTATTTGCCTATCTAGTATGAGGATTGTGCTTCATGCTCCTCTCTAAACAGTGGTGTATATGATTAAAGTGTGTCCAGGTGATGCTGGGCAGGTTACAAATAGTGATATGTCTGGCCCAAAGGGGATATTTTTGGTACCGGGGATTGAACCCAGGGACACTCAACCACTGAGTCACATCCAAACCTTTTTATTCATTTATTTTATTTTTAATTTTTAAACAGGGACTCGCTAAGTTGCTTATGGTCTTGCTAAGTCCACCCAGCAGCCAGAGGGATCTGTAAAGAGAAGGTGTACATCTGGCAGGACCCCCAGGGATTGTCTCTGGGCCTGCCCAGTTTTCAGTCCTATGTCCAGGCCCCCAGTTAAAGGGTAAGTGACCTCTTCCTCATCCTAGAATTCCAAGACATTTCTGTCTAAAACCTGTTGATATTTTTCTCCCTCTGCCAGAGGCTGTGGCCTGCCTTACTTTATCTTGCTGAGGAGAAGCCCCAGAGAGGGTTATAACCTCATTCACAATGGCTCACAGGTATGTCTGATGATGTAACATGTAGCTAAGACCTGAGAGAACATGGTCAGTGCACCTAGCACTGTCCTGTGCAGGGACTTTTTACCAGAGCCAAGTCCTGCATCTGGGTCAGGGATGCCAATAGTGTTCTGAGATGGCAGGGGGCCATGGAATCACAACTTCAGAAAGCAGGGCATATAATTTTCAGTACCTTCTGCCAGTTATGTGGACATGGTACCAGAGGCAACAGGGTGGGCTGTCAGGGTTTAGTAAATGGAGGGACTTCACAGTGTACTGAAGTGCCAGCCTGGATGTCCTTAGTTGTTGGTCAAATCTGACTCAGGATGAGTGAGCTATTACTGGGCAAGGATAGGGTCCCCTTTATCCCATTCAACTTTGAACATTTCTAGCATCTGAAGGCCTGGCCCTATTGGGTGGTCATTCACTTAAGGTGTGTGTCAACACTGGCCCCTTGGGTCCAAAAACTGTGGCACTGACAGTGGTGTCACGCTAGCTGTGAACCCAAAGATAGGTTGTCAGGTCTCTCTCTTCATGCCTTAACTTCTTCACCTGTGCAGCTGAGAAACATCCTCTGTTGGGAAAGGTGAAGAGTGTCAAGGTGGGTTGACAGGACTGGCTACTTGAAGAGTGAGGTGAGGTTCTCAGCATGGCTTGAAAAGTGCCTGGGTGTTCAGGGCAATTCCTCAGAGCCTTGTGGGCACTGTAGTACCTCCCCTGCTTCACCACACTGTGGATGTGATGATCATTGTGTTCAATCCCAGACATTAATCCCTTCACCAAGTTTGGTTTGCAGGGTTGTGTGCCAGGAGCTGAGGGCATCCAGGACTCAGCATGTTTTTCCAGAATTTCCATGTGCCAGGAGGCAGCAAGGAGCTGGTGCAACTCTGGAATGACATGCACTACTGCATGGATGTGAGGATGCTGAGTGTGGTGGTGCTGACCAACCTGTAGAGCTACTGCTGTAGAAGAGGTTCTGTGCGCATATGTGTGCACTGGTTCCACCCGGTGTTGCCAAGGGGTTGCATGTACCACCAAAGCCCCAGTGGGGAACTGGTGGGAAGAGCAAGAGTTTACAGCCACAACACCATAAGCAGTATGGCATCATTGTTTCTTGCTGGCTGTGAGCCAGGCACAGACCGCACTCCCCCTGCCTCCTCAGGAGTAGGTGGCAGAGGTCATGTTCATTACCATCTCCTCCCATCTGCCACCTGAGCCTGGGTGGATGATAGAACCTGTGGTTAGTGACAGTGGACCTGGATGGCAAGTGTGTTTCATATCTAGGCCTCAGGGAGCCTCTCAGTGTGATAGGAATGGAAGTGTGGCAAGGAATGAACAGGAGTAAATCATGAAGGGAAATACTGGGAGGCAAAGGGAAGGCAATATAGGTTGCAGTTGGGTGAACAGGAAGTGAGTGTCAGGCAGTGTTCTGTGAACCACTGTGTCCCACAGGTCTGGGCTTGAGGAATAATCCTGTATTTGGGAAGAGTGGTAGGTAAGCAGGGTGCATGGCCCAGAGGGACTCCTCAGACAATCTCCTTGCAGTGCTCTGCGCTTATGTATCAGAGAACGTGCATTCCTGTGGGAAAGGCTGTGCACAGGAGAGATGTCCCCTAGAAGGAGGTTTGTGGATGGGGTTTCAGGGCGACAAGTGCCATCATCCTCAGAGAGCTGGTCCTGATCAGGAAATAAGTGGAGGATCCTGGTCTCAGACCACCATCCTCACTGTCTTCATCCAGGAACTCACCACCCTACTCCATCTGCTCCAAAGGACTCAAGATCTGCCACCATCCCAGAGAGGTGTGCCAGAGGCTAGAGGACTTTGCATTAGCCATGACCACCAAACCCAGCAAGGTTCAGCAGGTAAGGATTACAGGCCACCCAGGTGACTCCCCTGGCACCCTCAAAAGTTTCCCAAGCACCACAGGGGGCTTCTCTCACACCTCAGGCTGGTACCTTGACCACCAGATGGCTCCACATCTCCCCCTTGGCAACTCTCCCCATCCCCAATCAGCTACCTCTACCAGCACAGGCTCTCCCCTCCTCTGCTCATATTGCTTCTCCCACTCCACAGGTGCTCCTCCTAGCAAAAGGTGGCTCATCCCACTGTGGTTTCCCCAATCCCAAGGGTGTTCCCTAAACTCTTTCCTGTACTTCCTCTCCCCCAGGTGTCTGCTCCTCTCCTCAGGTGTCCCCAGTCCACCAGGTGGCTCCCTCACCTTTGTCCATCCTTTTCTCTGTCCTGGGTGCCTTCCCCTGTCCCCCAGTCCCCTCCAATTATCAGTCCCCCTGCTATTGGTGCCATGCCCCCTTAAACTCTTCCCTCCAGGGTTGCTTTCTCACATGGGGTGTGCCCACTTCTCACTCTTGCTAATCTGCAGGGGTTCCCAGAGCTGAGATGAGTCTTAGAAAACTAGGCCTATGGTAATTACAGGCAAAGAAGTGGCTCTGACCACTGCATCTGCAGGCCCTGCCCTTCCAGGGGTGCAGGATGTTCCACACCTAGTCTATGGGTGCTCTGGAGTTGAGCTGGGAGGGTTTGGGGTCAGCTTGGGAGGCAGGTTCCACATCTGGCTGGGAGTGGGGTCAGCACAGAATGTGAGACCTATGTGTCCTGTCCACATGGACCTGCTCTGCCTCACCAGTACATGCTCACAACTCACCCTGCTCTCCAGTAAGAAACTGCATGGCCTATTACTCTGCAGTCCTTGGAAATCTTAGCAGGGCTTACACCACTTACTTGGTGGGCATGAGTTGCCCAGCCAGTTCTGTGCATCTCTGTATCCCAGAGCACAAGATATTGGTGGGCAGGAGAATTTTTCTTCAGAGACAACTTGACCACTAAGCAGGTATACAGCTGTTTTGCCTATTACTGATGGCATCAAAAGATACATTTTAAGCATGTGCTGTCAGCCTGAGTTGCTTAAATTATCTCTAAATTGTTGAGGCTGACTTTGGACTCAAGATTCTTCTGCATCTGCATTCCCAGACACTGGAATTATGCACACCATCATGCCTACCTTCTATACGACATTTTTTTTGCACATCTGCTTTTATCACACCAATTAAATCTCCCAGGGTTTTAAGAACCCCATCTGAGAATTCTCTGCATAGGGCCTCCTCTTTCTGTTGCCACTGCAAGGGATTGCTTCCAGGGTTGTGTGCGGTGGCATTGCCATGGCTGGAGCCTTCATCCCTGCTTTGCTGGGTGGCTCCAGTGCTTGCAGAATGGAAATCTTGTTCTTTTTTCCATGATTCCATTGTTTTCTTAGAGAACATCCTCAATTAACTTTCACAGCAAAGCACCAAGAAGGTAAATTTTCTGAATTGCTGAATGTCTTAAAGATATCTGAAATTAACCCTTCAACCTGACTAACCAATTGGCAGGGGCAGAATTCTGAGCTGGAAACACTTCCCTTCAGAAATGTTAAAAAAAGTCACCTTTTAAAAGAAGTTGGTGTGGTTAAGGAAGGTGTTCTGTTCTTGACAGACAGCCTGCCTTTGCCTGCTCAGAACTTTTGGGTTTCTACTCATCTTGCTGTTCTGAATCTTCACATTGCTGGTCCTGGCTTGGACTTTTGAACTGTCCTCTTATTACACCTTTCAGCTTACAGAACTAAGTCACCTGTAATCCCTGGGTGTCTTCTTGTACTCTTCCCATTGAGCAGCCCCAAGGCTGTGGGCCTGTCACTGCTTCCCAACTACAGGCTGCTTCTTTCACTCAGAGTGCTCTCCAAGTTCTGATGAATGAGGAGGCAGAAAAAGCAGGAGCAGAGTCACATACCAGGTGGTCAGTCAGGTATTGGGCAGCTGGACACAAGGGAATCTTGTCACAGTTGTGGCAGGAGAGAGGCCAACACAATCTCCACCCAAGACCTGGGTTCTGTATCTGAGGCCACAAGATCAAAGGTGGTTGTCCTGCCTTATATGCTCAGGGCAGAGAGAAACCTGCCTTCTCCAGCCCTTTCCTCTTACACCTATGTACACTTAGAGCTGACCAAGTTATGACAGATCATCTTTAAGAGTGAATCAAATTCTGAGATATTCTCAGACACATCTTACAGGGAGAGAAAGACAGGATAAGGCAGGGCGAGGTAGTGATAGTTTTACCTCGGAGAGACCAAGTATGAGTGGAGAAAAGGAAAACTTTGGTGGCTGGTGGCCAGGTTCCTGTGCACCTGCCAAAGGAGGATGGCAGAAAGTACTGCACATCTTCATGGTGGTGGAAGGGGGTGCAGAGCAGATCCTTGCTCAGTGGCACTTGGTGGAGAGAGACTGGGATGGCAGAACACAGTTTGAAGTCAGTGATCACTTGGTCTCTGGAAACCTGAGAAAGCTTTTGGTATCAATGTTGGTACAGAGGTAGGTGGAGGGCAAATATGCTGAGCTTGGCTCTAGGGGCCCAGGATAGTGTGCTGGATGCTGTGTCTGCCTCCCTACTTGAGGCTGTGTGGTGTCACACATGGACCACACTCCTGCTCCCACCAATGGGTTGTGGACTTTCTTTACTTGCAGGCTTTACCAACCCACCCAAACAGCAGTCCCCACAATTTGTACCTGGAGGAAGGTCTATGTGCAAGTGTTGTATCAGCAGAGATAGGCAACTTCCTGGTGGCACAGCCCCCACCATTGGTTTCTGAACATTTCCTCATGGAGAGGCAAGCCCCAAGAGCCACTTGGATTGCATGGTGTTGTGGTTAGGCCACGAAGTAGAGCAGTGCCTGATTTACAGACCCACTACCTCAGATTTTGCCAGTCGAGGCCTCACCTATGGATTTCTAAAAACAGTAATATTGCCTCCAGACTGCATCTCTGAAAACAGCACTGCTTTTCTTTTTTCTTTTGGTACTGGGGTTTCTCTATCTGTCCAGGGGCACTTTTCCACTGAGCTATATGTCCAATCCTCATGTTTTTTTTTTATTTTGAGACAAGGTCACTGAGACTAGTCTTGAAATTTTTATCCCCCTGCCTCAGCCTCTCATTTGCTGGGATTATACGTGTTCACTAGTGTACCTGTGTGACGTGCAAGACCCGGGGCCCAGTTTTAGGCCACATGCATCCAAAGATGGTGACTGGCAGAGAGCCAAGGGGCGTGCTGAATGTGCCTTGAGAAAAACAGGAAGTGTTTACCATTGGCTGTATGATAATTAGTTCAGCCGCCTAGCACGTGGACAGATATATCTTACATGTATGCTTGAGCTCATGATTGCTTGACCTTTAATAGGATTGGATGGACATATCTGGTTACAATTCTATATGCATGAGACTGCTTATATATTGAGGGTGTTATCCAATAAAGCGGAAGTGGCGGCAAGCAACATCCCTGGCCTAAAATCTGCAGTTTTCCCCTCAAAGAGAAGAATGCACCACGCACCAACACAGATTTGAGCATCATGTTCTTTGGCAGGTACTCAGGGTTCACCTGTTTCCTGCAGTCAGCCTGGGGTTCAGGAACCTGTTCCTGTATTTTATTTCCCAAACAATGTCCATTGTGTGTTGGGCAGCATTATATCCAAGTTGTGGAGTATTTGTGGTTGTTATTTTAGTTTTAGTTTGTTTGTTTTTGTTTTCAGTGTTTTTTCTTTTCATACCAGGTATTAAAGTCAGGGGCACTCAACCACTGAGCCACATTCCCAGTTTTATTTTGTATTTTATTTAGAGACAGAGTCTAACTGGGTTGCTTAATCCCTTGCTTTTGCTGATTCTGGCTTTGAATTCTCAATCCTTCCACCTCAACTTCCTGAGCCACTGGAACTACAGGCATGTGCCACCCTCCCAGTCAAGTTCACAGCACATCATATTACGGCCACTGCTTCTGCTTTCTAACAGGCATTGGATCGAGATGTGGAAGTTCATTTTTGATCCTTCTGCCATCTATGCCATCTATTCTAAATTCAGAAAGAGTTCACTGGATATTTGAGAGTGATTGCACCTATTCATAAATCAAATTTGAGTAAATATCATCCTATGTAGAGAATTGAACAAAGAACATCTTTGCAATTATTTATATTTTGCTTTTTTTTAAATTTTATTTCTTAGTTATCTGAAAGCATAATTCTAATTTATAAGTTTTTTAAATTTTTCAATTTTGGGGGTGTTATAAATATTACTGTTTATAATTCTAAGTCTAGTTTCAAATTTCATTTTTTTTCAAAAAACTATTGCTGATATATTAGAATTCAATGAACTTTCACCTGTATACCATATATTTTGCTTTTTAATATCACCATCCTTCCTCATCAAACTTGGGATGGTGGGCTTTATTGCTGTTTTCTTTAAATTTTTAAAATTTCTTCTAATTATTTACACATGGTAGTAGAATATATTTTTGCATTTTGGTAAATCATACATAAATAGAATATAATTTCTTATTTTTCTGATTGTACACATTGAAGGATCACATTGGTCATGCAGTCATAAGTGTAGGTAAGTAATGTCTGTTTTACTCTACTGTCCTTCCTATCCCCAACTTACCAAAATCATGGCCTAGAAAAATCAAAACCATGAATTTCAGAGCTTTCTCAGAACTGCCACAAGGGGGTACAGGGGCACCACTAAACAGTGAGCATTAAGTGTCCAGTTTTGCCCACAGTGACCAGCAAATGATTCTCAGTGTGACTTTTCCTGGTCTTCTTGAAACATCTGCCTGCCCATGGATGGGTGTCCTGTGCCCACAGGGGAAAGAAACTAAAACTGAGGACACTTTGGGGCTATGGCTCTGGTGACAAAACTTCCTTCTCCTTGAGACCCATACAGGGAGATAGATACCTCTACTGGCAACACCTGGAGACCATGTCTCCTTGGCACCTACATGTAAGATGTCACTGTGGCTTTAGGATAACCAAAGTGCATCTGAGGAGGTGAGGAAAAATGAGGGAAAGGCTGTCATCCACTATTCTATGTGCTGAGGAGGAAGCTCTGCCATGTTCTTTACTTTCATAGGTAATATTTTAACTGGGCTTACTTTTCCAAAAGCATCTTTTGTTGAGGCTTTGGCTGTTCATTTTCATAACAAGATGCCATAGCATAATATTTTTATAAATTGGCTGTGTATCTGGGGATGAATCCCAGGACACTGAAAAAAAAAAAAAAAAAAAAAACTGGAACACAACCTCAGAATGTTGTAGAAATGGTGTAGAAGTCCCCTGAAGCCTCGTGGGGGATTGAGGGAAGACTAGTGCCACCTCACTGCCTAATTTTATTCCTGTTTTCATGGTTCTCTTTTTTCAGTGTTAAAGTACTTGAAACAATGAGAAATTGATGTTTCAATGCAATAGCATTGTGGAAAGAGTTCTTTAACTATGTGACCTTGATTTTTACAAAAGATACTGGGGCTTTCTTGGTGAATATGCACACAGATGGGTGGGCTGTCTGACATTTTCCAGAAGCCACTCTGGTGACAGCTGTGACAATAGATGCCAGACTACACTGCTCATAAACCCTGGGGGTACCTGGACATACATACTGCTATGGATTCCACATTCCTTTATGGAGAGGGCTAGGAAGATAGTATTCTGAGCTACACTACTCAGAATTCTTGGGATTTCAGGGAAAGCACATAGTCCAAATCTTCTGGGGGCCATATATGTCATTGCTGGGTAGCAGAATGCTGGACCACATTGTCCAAAGTTCTCAGGGGTGACTGGTTGGGAATGTAGCAAGAATCCTACAGAGACTCTCAGATCAGGGCTGCAAAATTTACAATGGACTGCACTTGCCAGAGTCCTTCAGGGTCTACAGTTTCCAGGGCCCAGGGCAAAGAGGGCCACAGAGACCAAATGACAGCGTGCACTACCAATAGCCCTTGGAGACTTGCAGCTCACAGAGATTTCTGCAGTTAGGGATGGGCAGGCAGAATGACTAACTGTGCTACATGTTACCCTTGGGTACCTGCTATTCCCAGGAGCCTTTGGAGTGAGAACTGCAAGAACAGAATACCAAACTTTAGTGCACAAATACCCTGGGGATGCCTGTACTCTGCATCTTCTAGAGGTTTCTGTGGTGAGGGCTGCAATGTTAGAGCACACTACCTTGAATCTTTAGAGTACCAGGAAAGCAGAGTTTGCAGTTACTGTGGCCCTTTTCCAAGCACATCTGTGCACATAAAACACTAGATTAAATTATCTAGAATTCTCAGGCACTACAACTCCCAGTATTCTCTGTGGTGATCAGATAAACTATTATCCTTGTGTACCCACAATCCTCAGGTGCTCTAGCTTCCAAGACTATGTGTAATTATTGAGCAAGAACACTGTCCTTCATTACCCATAGTCCTTTGGGACTGCCAGTATCCTCTGTGTTGAGTGAGCAAACCACTGGGCTGCATTACCAAAATTCTAAGAGGACTTGAGCTACCAGGTTTCTATGTGTGGAATGGGCAAAACACAAGATTACATTATGCACAATACATAGTGCCAGCAACTCCCAAGCTCCTCTGCTTTGAGAAATTTGGGGTTATACTATCTAAAATCCTTGAGTGTGTTGTTGAGGTGAGTTTTAGCCTACAACTTTAGGAGGACTCCACAGTGAGGGCTGGACATACTTAAGGTCAATCTACACTACCCATACATCCTGAGACTATCCTAGATGTGAAGCCTAGAGTATCCAGAGGCCTTCACAGTGAGGACTGCATTAGTACAGGACTTTATTCCATTAGAATTCTCAGAGTTCCAAGGAAAACATTTGCCATGTTGTTCTCATGGCTCTCCCAGCAGGAACACATGGGCAAAACAGTGAACTACATTGCTCAGAATCCTCAGGGACCAGAATCTCCCAGAATTCTCATTGGTGATTACTGTGGGGTAGAGAAGTAAACTCCACTACCCAAGATTCTTGGAGGGGCCCAGGTGCCTGTGTGGCCTACCACTCACAGAGGGCTTCACCATGAATCTCTTATTCTGACAGAAGGCCAGACTACAATGTCCAGAATACCTCAGGGCCTTTAGCTCCTAGACGGCTTTCTATTGAGTACTACATGTATGAGCTTTGCATTGCACTATCCAGACTCCTCATGGGTATAGAGGCAGGCTTGCAGTATTCAAATCCTGGGAGTCTTCAATCTGAAGGTTAGTTTTGCTGGGTATAGGATTCTTGGTTGGCAACCATGTTCTTTCAGAGATTGAAATATATTGTTCCAGGTCCTTCTAGCTTTTAAAGTCTGAGTTGAGTAGCCTGCTGCTATCTGTATTGGTTTCCCACTATATGTAATCTGAGGCTTTTCTCTTCCAGCCTTCAAAATTCTATCTTTATTTTGAATGTTAGGCATTTTTATTATAATGTGCCTTGGTGTGGATCTGTTGTGATTTTGTGCATTTGGTGTTCTGTAAACCTCTTGTATTTGATTTTCCATTTCATTCTTCAGGTTTGGGAAATTTTCTGATATTAATTCATTGAATAGGTTGTTCCATTCCTTTGGTTTGTGTCTCTGTGTCTTCTTCAATCTCAATAATTCTTAAATTTGGTCTTTTCATGATGTCCCATTGATCTTAGAGATTCTGTTCATGATTTCTTATCATCTTTTCTGTTTGGGCAACTTTATTTTCAAGATTAAATATTTTGTCTTCATTGTCTGAGGTTCTGTCTTCCAAGTGGTCTAGTCTTTTTGGTGATGTTTTCCTTTGAGTTCTTTATTTGGTTTATTGTTTCCTTCATTTCAAGGAATTCCATTTGTTTTTTTTTTTGTTTTTTTTTTTTTTTGAGAATCTCTATCTCTTTGTTGAAATGATCTTTTGATTCCTGCAGCTGTTCTTTCAACTGGTTATTGGTATTATCATCCATTGTCTGCATTTGCTCTCTTATCTCATCCTTTGCTTTGAGAATCATAGTAATCATGTATAATCTGAAGTCTTTTTCTAACTTTTCTTGTACCATACTGTCATTGGATTCTATTTTTTTTTTTTTTTCGGTACTGAAGATTGAACTCAGGGCCTTGTGCTTGTGAGGCAAGCACTCTACCAGCTGAGCTATCTCCCCAGCCCTGGATTCTATTAATATAGAATCTAGAATTGTTTGGATCACTTCCTTCCCTTGTTTTTTCATGTTGTTCACGAATCTTCCCCTGTAGCAGTGCAGAACTGGGGTATTGCAGATTTCCCCATCTAGGCTTATAGTGGCCCTATACGTTTCCAAAACTTTTCTTTAAGGGGAGATCAATATTATCAGTGCCCAATTCAGACAGTATGCAATCCTAGACCAAATATCCCCTATGAGGACATTAACAATATTGTCATAATAAAGAGAATGAGTTCAAATATTATCTTCAGTATAACAAACAGATTTACAATAAGGTCTGCAGTTTCTAAAGGAGGACAAATAGGATGTAGAGGGATATAGGATGTAGCTGTTAATGGGATAAGAAAAGAATGTACAGAAGTTCTAGATAATAGAAAGGGTGAGAGTATAATCAAAAGAAATTGGATGTTAGCATGCGAAAAGGGAGAAAGAGACCTTGAGAGAACAGGTAAACACAAAGAAAAGAGAGCAAGAAAAGTAAAGGAAGCAAGAAAAGCAAGAAAAGTAAAGAAAGAAAAATTTAAAATTGTTCAATAAGGAGAAAAAAGAAAATCTACACTATAACAGTCATATAGTATTCAAACCTCCCAGTCTTCAGTAGCCTGATGCATGAGAGTTACTCATGCATCAATGAGCTTCAAGTCTCCAGCAGGTGTCTCAGGATGGGATTTGCCCCACCTAAAGATCGAAGCTCCGTCTTCCATGATTATCCAAGATGGCCGCTCTTGCTTCCAAATGTGTTGACAAATGGGGAGCTGCAGCTCGGGGTGTAAACGAGATTAGCTGGAGGTTCTGGAGGTGGGGTGCAGTTGGTCAGGCAGGGTTCCTTGAGGTGGGGTGTGTTTGGTGTGGTTGCAGGATCCTGGAGGCAGGGTGCAATCAGTCGGTCTGGGGTTCCGGTGATAGGGTGCAGTCAGTCCATCTGCGGCTCTTGGTGGCAGGGAGCATTCAGTCAATATGAGGGCCATGGAGGCAGGGAGTGATCAGTCAGGCTGAGGGATCCTGGAGATGGGGCCCAGTTACTCCAGCCAGGGGTCCTATGGAGCCTGGCTGTTGTCTCAAAATGACAGCAGCCATTTGTAATCAAACCTGCAGTTACTGTGACAGTGAGCTTCCAGGCAACAGGCAGCTGGAGCTCCTCTGGCAGTCAGTGATCAGTTTTCACCTGGGAGTCTTGATGGTGAGTTTCACTTAGGATGGACTGTAATACTTTGAAAAATCAATGACCTCCTGTGCTCTGATATCAGTGGTAACTTAGAGTGAACTACAATACTGAGAATTCCTGGAGTTTCAGAGGTCTGAGGAGGCACTATTGTGTGGGCTGCACCAACATAGCACTATGTTATAATGTTCATGTTCTTTGGATGCCTACATCTTCCACATGCCTCTGTGGTGAGGGATACATGGGCAGAACACCACACAACACTGCCCAGAAGCCTTAGAGTTGCCTGGGTGTCCATGAATTCTGCAATTCCCAGAGACCTCTGTAGTGAGGATGGCATTTAGGTTGTATAGTTCTAATAAACTTCAACCATAGCACTTTAACACTAATCAAGCAAATATTAAAAGAAGGTGGGGGATTTGCTGCTCTTTGGAATCTATTTTTTTGAGGAGAATCCTGGGGTACCAGGCATGAATCCAAGGTATGGAATAAATTGAGCACAGAACACTGGCCTTTCTTCATGTCACATGAGAACACTCTGTGATGACCCAATGCCTCTTGGGCCTTCCTGGCCCCCAGTAGAAATCTGCTCTTCCCTGTAGTACAGTATTGTAAACATGTAACCTGAGCAGTGCCCTGTCTATCTCATTTAAATGATTGGTTCTCACTCCATATATAAACTATTGCACTTCCTTAAAAAATTGAGTCTGCATCACAGAAACTGGCTCCCGGTATCTGAATTAAGGGGCACCGTCATACTCACACCCTTCCCAAGAGGTATTTGACAACATTTGACAACATTTTGGCACCCAAAGTGGGACCTCAGAAGAAGACAAAGCCCACAGTGATGCTGGGTGAGTGACCTCCTTATGGGTAATCTACTGCCTTCAGTTAGAGTTACCCAGGCTAGAGCTTTACAAGTGCTGTTAAGGAGTAGGTGAGTAAAAGTCTCAGAAAAGGAGACTATAAATATATGGTATAATGTTGTAGATTGTGCCCCATGGATGACATTAGATAAAATATGGGATCCTGAGTCATGGGAGAGGGTTATACATTTGGCCCATAGAAAAGAAATACAGGACGGTAAAACTTACCCTCTCACTTTTTATCCAATTGTTACTGCTCTTTTAGCATGCCTTAGGGGGATCCTTGAGGAAAAGCACTTAGACTTACAAGATATTTTGGCTGCTCAAGTAGAGCATGGGAACAGTGAAAAGGAAGACAAAACTATAAATGCCAATCACCAGGCAACAGTAGAAAACAGGGAAAAACAAGAGCTAGAAAAACCACAGGAATTTAGAGATAAGGAGGATGAGGATCATCCACAGCCATGGTCTAGTAAGCTTTATCCTGTATTGCCACATTGTGGCCAGAGTGTTACATTACCAACAAATGACACTAAGGAACCACCATGGGTAACTGAAGAATCTGTTTCTGCTCCTCCAGCATACTCAAATAATAGCCCTTGGGGACCAAATTTTAATGATCTATGTCAAACTAGGGATCATAATTGGGGAACTCCTTTACAAGTTTTTCCATCAAATATCAATAGAACAACCCAACAACATTTGTGTTGGTATCCTCATGAACAAAAGACAGTTACTACTATTAGGAAAGTAGTTCAAGAGGATGGTCTTCATTTCCCTTATGCTACTCAGTTAATAGAGAATTTTAGTCTAGATCTTAACACTCCCAAGGATTGGAAAGTTTTGTGTCATATGATATTGGGCTCTGGTGAGTACCTCCTATGGAGAGCAGGGTTCTATGAACAATGTGAGCAACAGGATGAAAGGAATAATAGGGCAGGAGTACAGTTAAATACTGAATATTTACAGGGAGAAGGAGTCTATGCTTCACCAGCTGTTCAGGCACAAGTCCCACCTCAGTATTTCGATCAAGAGTGCTTATGTGCCCTGCGAGCTTTAAGACAGATCCCTTGTAAAGGAGAAACTAAGTCTTTAAAACAGTTAATACAAAAGCCTACTGAACCTTTCTCAGATTTTGTTATGTGTGCCTCTGAGGCAATAACTCAAAAGATTCAACATGCAGAGTCAGCGGAAGCTCTCTTGAAGGAGATATTGTGGGAGGCAGCCACTCAGAAGCTAGGAGAGCTATTATTCCCTTTAAGGGTGGCTCTATTTATGACTGGATTATAGCAACCAAAGACCTTGGTACAGCATCAGCCCACACTGCTGCTCTAGTTGAGGATTTTTCTGCATGCATGAAGTTGAAGGAAGCGGAGAGCAACAAGGGGACTAAAAATCAAACTTGTTGATCATGTGGAGGATTAGACCATTACCAGAAAGAGTGCCCTAGTAGGTTGGGAGTACACAAAATAAAGTAAAACCAAAAATACCACCCTCTAAATGCCCTATGTGCAGAAAAGGGTTCCACTGGGCACGTGATTGTCATTCTAAAGAGAATATTGATAAAAAGTCTTTAAATGGAGAGCAGGGCAGTACTCAGCCCTGCAAGTAAGAGGACATCCCAAAATAATGTGGACTATTCCAATATCTGAGGCCAAAGCTCAGATGGTGCTCCAGTTAGATGGAATTCCTTTCAAAGGTGTTATTGATACAGGAGCTGATGTTACTATTATTAGGATGGAAGAAGCAGAAAAAATGAAATGGAAAACTAAAACTGGTCCCAATATTCAAGGAGTAGGAGGACTACAATATACCAAGCAAGTAATTCACCCTGTCATTTGGAAAGATCCCAATGGGGAAACAGAGCCATTAAGACTTTATTGGCAGAAGGATTGCCTATGAACTTGTGGGGCAGGGATATTCTGCAGGACATGGATGCTGTGCTAACCACTGATGATACAGAATTTTGCCAAGACACTGTTCTGCAAGGTAAAACAGGGTGCAGTAATCAGCCCCCCCCCCAATTCTAAGGGCCACTGTTCCATTAGCACAAAAATCTGAACTTATTCCATTGCAATGGGACACCCAAGATCCCATGTGGGTGGAACAGTGGCCTATACCAAATGAAAAACTAAAACACCTAAAGCTCATAGTACAAGAACAACTAGACAAGGGTCATATTGAACCATCTACAAGTCCACATAATACACAAATCTTTGTCATACAGAAAAAGAATAAATCAAAATGGAGGCTATTACATTATCTGAGGACTGTGAATGCTCACATGAAAAAAATGGAAACTTTACAGCCTGGTTTACCACACCCAGCTGCGATTACCTTTAATTTTCACATAATTGTACTTGATATTAGGGACTGTTTTTTCTCTATTCCTCTTCATGAAAAGGATAGGCCTTACTTTGCCTTCTCAGTATATAAGCCCAATCATCAGCTCCCTAGGCAAAGGTATCATTGGAAAGTATTGTCTAAAGGAATGAAAAATAGTCCAACCATTTGTCAGCATTATGTCAGTCATGCCACAAGACCCCTACGAGAAAAATGCCTCATCATACATTATATGGATGATATCTTATTAACACATCAGTAACATGACTACTTAAATAAGTGCCTTCAACAACTTTTAAGAAATTTAGAAATATTGGGTCTTAAGGTTGCATAAGAAAAATGCAGAAGTAGCCCCATTTAAATTTTTAGGTTTTAAATTATGGAAACCTTTTTCTCCAGCAAGACCACAACTGTTACTACAAAACAGTTATTCATTAGCTGAACTACAACAATTGTGTGGCCAAATCAATTGGTTAAGGAGTTTTATTCCTATTCCCACTGCTCAGTTGGCACCATTTAGCTTATTAAAGTGGAACGCCAACCCAACTTCAAAGAGACACCTAACAACCCAAACTAAAGAAGTTATTAGCAAAATAAATGATGTTTTAAAGCAAGCTCAGTTAATCAGATATGATCCAAGTCTACCCATACAAGTCATTTACATAGCCATGCCTGGGTTACCAATAGGGGTGCTATCTCAACAAGTTCCAATATATTGGGTGCATTTAGCTTACAGCAAGCAAATCACACAAAATTACACCTTTTATACAGCTTTTGGGGATTTTGGGTCTACAGTTATGAGATGTTAACTCGAAAGGTCTTTAATAAGGACCCTGATATCCTTATCATGCCATTAGAAAAACATATAATAGATCATCTTATTATGACTGAACTGCTTTTCCAGACTCGAATTAGTGGATTCCCAGGCATTATGGATTCACATTATCCTCCTGACAGACTTATACAGGGATTAAAAACATTACAATTGAAACTGACTCCCTTTTATTGGTCCACTTGTAAGCCTATTCCAGGGGCTGCAAACCTTTGTACAGACACTAATAAATATAATTTTGGATTCATTTATCATGGACCTTTCTCACCTAAAAGGCACAGAGTCCCCTATGAAGGCTCAGTTCAACAAGGAGAACTAAGAGCACTTTCTTTAGCCTTAGAGCAATTTCAAAAGGAGCCTCTAAATGTATTTTTAGATAGCATTTATGTTGTACAAGTAAGTAAGGGCCTAGCTCACTCCTCATTTTGTGTTCAAGACAAGGCAATAGATCCTTATTTACAGTAATTAAAGCTCATCTTAGAACATAGGCAATTTCCTTGGTATATACAACACGTGAGAGCACACTCCTATTTGCCAGGACCTATCTCTGAAGGTAATGATGAAATTGATAAATACATAATGTTAACACAACAAGAAGCCTTACAGCAAGCATGTGAGTTACATGCCAAGTTTCATTTTTCCAGTAAATCCATAAAAACTTTGTATCCCCTATTGACTATTCAACAATGCAGGCATCTCACACAGGCATGCAGTAAATGAGCCCCTCTGTTGCCTTTGGGACCATTACAGCCACAAGATGTAAATCCTAGGGGCCTCTCACCTAATAAGCTATGGCAAATGGACATCACTCACATACCATCAATTGGGAAGCTTAAGTATGTACACGTCATTGTAGATACTCATTCCAAATTCACATATGCCACTCCATTGACTGTTGAAACTGCAAAACATGCTGTTCAAGCATGCATGGGTGCCATATTATTTATGGGTGTGCCTTGGGCCACCAAAACAGACAATGGACCTGCATATACTTTAAACAAATTCAAAAGTTGGACATATACTTCGAATATCAAGATAATTACAGGAATCCCATATAATCCACAAGGACAAGGAATTGTAGAAAGAACACACTATGCCATAAAAACTTACTTATTAAAAAAAAGGGGGGGAAAGGAGGAACACATATGCCTCTGTCATATATACTCAATCACATTCTGTTCACTCTGAATTTCCTAACCTTTGATGACCACAGTATTTCTCCAGCCATGAAGCATTGGGGTTCGTTTCCCGGTAACACTCCTCTGCCATTGGTGTATTGGAAGGACCCCCTATCAAATTGCCTTCATAGGCCACACCCTTTACTAACTCAGGGGTGAGGTTTTCCTTGTTTTCCCAGAAAGTGAATCTACACCAATTTGGATACCAGCCTGATCGGTCAAGCCCACTATGTTGTATGGAGGGCAACAAGAAAAGATGTTGGCAAACCCCAATGGAGGAACTGAAGAGACTCACCCTTGAGGACACAGAGGGCTCCTCAAGTAGGCAAGGACAATCATCAAAACAAAACAAGAAAAATGAAGAAAAGAGGTCAACATGCACTTCCAGTAACTTGGGGGGTTAATAAAAAGGGTAACTCAGGAGGTTCAACAAATGACTCCTGAAGGTGATACTTCCCCATCCACTTTGTTTTTACTAATGTGAGCTATTATCACTGCCAACTCTCACCACACTGGTGAAACAATTATTGGGATGCCCAACCCATCCATGGTGATGCTATTGGGCTTAGATGCAGAAGTCCTGCCTCCTATCATAACTTCTAATACTTCCATAGGCATTCCTGCCACTTCAGCACCTCCTTGTCAAGTTCAATTTAATACTACTGTTAATACTACTGGTAGTTGGCTATTTATGATGTTTTCCAATTGTTCCTCCACTTCTGAGCTCTCATATGATCAAGTGATCTGCTTATGCACTGATACTCTCCTAGATCATATATAGAAAACATCACAGGTCTTAGACTCATTAAATTAACTTCTGTATCTAAGAATATTTCTGCAAATGCCTTCCCCAGTTTGCCTGTTTGCCCATGGATTCCTGCCAATGTCACTAAAAATGTAAAAAAATTAGGCCATTGTCAGACATCCATCCCCACCAATGTGTGCAAAACCACACGCCCTTTGGAGTTACCCAGCAGCTTTTATCCTTTGCTAGACCTTTAGTAATAAATGCCTCAGAACCTGCCCCAAGCTCACAGAAAATGTATTATAATTCTTCTGGAAGTGCTTCACTGTTAGGTACTCAATTGTTATGTAATCAGCAAAGATGTTTAGATATAGGAGCTATGCTTTTCCTTAATGGGACTCATTTTAATGGAACATCTTCACAAATGTTTAATGCACCTCGCTGTGTTCAGCATTCATTTTATTTCATTGTCCCTTATCAAACCAACAATATGTCTATATATTGTCATAATTCTACACAGTGCTTCCTGACCAATTGTTGGTCTTTTGAGTTTTCAGAAACATTGTTAGCTAGAGTACCTCCTTACATTTGGGATATATCAAAAAATACTCATACTATTCAACCAATAGTTCTTACTAAAAATGTACAGTTATTGCATACTAAAAGAGATTTTGGACTTACTGCATTGCTTTCAGGTATCCTCATTGCTGCTCTAGCTGCTTCAACTGCTGCCATGAGAGCCTTAGTACAAACTGGTTCTAATGCCACAGTGTTAAATGCACAGGCTACTAGAGTCAGTGAAGCCTTTGCTTTTCAACATGAAACTAATACATTAATACAAGGGGTATTCTAAATTTGCAGCAACAAATGGATCTCACAAATTAAAGAATGGATATTATGCAAATGACAATGCATCTGCAATGTAATCCCACATTACCCTATGTTTGTGAAACTATGGTAACACTTGACAATGTGACTAAATGGAAGCAAGAATTAAGTACATATTTAAGGGGTCCTTGGAACACCCGGTTTCAAAACTTAATGCAAACACTAGGTCATGCAATCATGTCAATCAATGAAACTTGAGTCCAGCTTGTACTAAATGCTTCTTTCTTCACATGATTATGGAACAAAATCACCTCCTTACTTGATCCTGTAAATGTTGCATTATTTGGCCTCTCCCTTGCTGGCATTGTATTATCATTTCTATATATTCACTGCCTTTGTAACAGAACCTCAAAAATTGAGACTAGACAGGTCATGTTAACTCAGGTTTTGATGGCAAAAAAGAAAAAGCGGGAAAATGAGGAGAATCCTGGGGTGTACCAGGCATGGATCCAAGGTATGGAGTGGACTTGAGCACAGAACACTGGGCTCTCTTCATGTCACATGAAAACACTCTGTGATGACCCAAGGCCTCTTGGGCCTTCCTGGTCCCCAGTAAAAGTCTGCTCTTCCCTGTAGTATGGTATTGTAAATATGTAACTGAGCAGTGGCCTGCCTATCTCATTAAAATGATTTGTTCTCACCTCACATATAAACGTTTGCTCTTCCTGAATAAATTGAGTCTGCATCAGAGAACCTGGCTCCTTGTGTGTGAGTTAAGGGTCACCATTGCACTCACTCCCTTCCTGAGAGGCCAACCCATATCTGACAACAAATAGTAACATAGAGTTCTCCCAGGATGGTGAAGTGGACCATAGCTGGAGTCCTGGTATTCCAAGAAGTGAGCATAACTTGCTGCTTTTACACATTTTGGTTTCCTGTGCTCTTCTGCCCTCTTCTCCCTTATCTCCTTCCTGTGAAGGCCCAGGATATGCAGGTGTGATAGCCAAAAGCTGAGAAGTAGGTGGACTGGAAGGGAAAAGGTGGAGTCATCCAGGCAGTAGCTGCCCAGGAGGCATTAATTAGCAACTTTTACTATTCCCTGCAAGAAGGGACAATCCTGGGACATGTTACTTTAGCAACAGGTTGAGCAGGGGCAAGTTATCTTGGTAAGGGTTGGGGAAGGGCTCTGGAGGCATAAGCATTTCAGTAGCCCCAAGAGAGACTTCAAAATCACAGATTCAACCTGGCATCCAGTTTCATGATAGTTCCTTATTATCTATCTACACATATTGCCTGTGTTGAATGCTTGCATCACTGATCCCTTTAGTTATCTTATCTCATGTTACCATTTATAGCAATGCTTCATCTGCTCAATTTTTCTAAAATACACCACTCATCATGTCATTTAGATGCCCCAAATTCTTTGAAATCTGTGAGTTAAAGGCTTTCTTCAAGAGTCGGCCCTCAGCTACTTCTTCAGTTGCATTTCTCCATTCCTCTCACATAGTTCAAGAGCATCTTTCTCACCCCACCAGTACATAACTCTGTTTGATGTGGGTTTTTTCCTTGTAAGAAATTCTAACTCCTTATTAGACACTCTATGGTGGCAGAACTGTACAAAGAATTTATCTAGAATGTTAACACATAGAAACTTGGATGAATTCTTAGTAACTCACTCTAAACATCCACAAGCGTACACTCTACTGGAGTCCACTCAAGCAGCACTGGTGAGAGGACCAGGTCATACCTAGGGAGAACAGCTTCAGGACTCTCAAGGGTTAAGGATATGGTGGGGTCAGTGAGGGGTAGAGGTGATAAGAGTGAGACAGGAGGGACCCTTAGCACTGAAGACATTCTGCATCCTGACTGTGCTACTGAAAGCACCTGATGAGGCCACAACACAGATTTCCAGGAAAAAGATCATTTGAGAATGTTGGGTAAAGGACACATGGGTCTCACTTCATCATTTCTGATTCAGTTTGCATCGCAATTACCTCAATAAAACATAAAATTCTTTTAATGGACACCATCTTCAGGACAAAGTGATACTTATTAAATTATTAACTTATCAAGATATAAATGGTCCCAGCCAGAGTTTGGCACAGAGGTAGACTGAATTGTGGCTGCCAAGATGAGCAGTTCTCAACCACAAGGTGATTGGTCGGGAGTACAGAGCAAGGGCATGCAGGACTCATGAGCATCAGGTGATCATCAGCAATTGGCCATACTCAGTCTCAAGTAAGTTTATGGGGCAAGAATATTAAAGGCATTTATGTCTGGTGAGTGTTAGACATGAGATAGTGGGTGACAAAAGCACAAAGATGATTCTCACATTTCTCCATGGAAAACTGGATTGTAGGAGTAACATTTTCTGAGCAGGTGTAGGTTGAAGGGAAGATTGATAGAGAAGGGTTTAGTTCTGTTTGTGCCGAGTTTGTGTTCATTGGAAGACACTACAGGTGTCATCTCTCAGTTGTATAGGCAGGGCTGGAGTTCGTAACTCACCACTGGGATGTAAATTTAATGGAGATTCAGTCTCTTGGTTGAGATAAAGGCATAAGTTTCAGAATGAAGTTCAGAAGAGAAAGAAGGCAGAATGCATTTCTATAGAAAAGAGCAATACATTTTAAGAAAGAGTCAGTGGTCAACTGTGAATTCACAGCTGAAAGACATAATCAAGGATAAATCCCAATTCAAAGTATTAGTGAGCCGGGTGTCACTGGTGACATGGTGAAGACCACTATGGGCAGAGAATAAGTTAGTTTCAGGCAGTGTGGTCTGAGAAAACAGAGTGAAGAGGACTCATGTGGCTCCTGGTAGCAGAGAAGCAGAACAGGTGGTGCTGAAGCTGAGAGGGTCTGGAGGATGAACTGAATGAGCAG
Organism: Sciurus niger; assembly: GCA_020740815.1. Lineage (NCBI taxonomy): Eukaryota > Metazoa > Chordata > Mammalia > Rodentia > Sciuridae > Sciurus > Sciurus niger. The sequence continues at coordinate 99,579 of JAHUXG010007477.1, forward strand.
TGAGAAGAAGAGGCACTAGATTCCTGTCCTTAGGGGCAAGGAGGGTTGAAGACAGACAGGTCCACCTACTTGGATCTGTGAATGGAGAGAAGCACCAGCTGGGAAGAAATTCACCACTCATCTACTTTGAGGGAGATAAGAAGACACAGAATGTTTTTGAATTTGGAACTGCAGTGTGATGAATAAATTTGTCTGTTGTTTTGATGTAGAACAGAATGAAAACTTGAGCAATTTGAGAACTGACAGGCTGTGGTCTTATAGGCTGTCCTACAGAAACTCTTCTTATGGACAATTGAACATTGAGGGTTGCAGTGGGTGCAGTTCTCTGTAGCAAGATAATCACAGTAGAAGAGGAAGAATGGAAATAATAAAATGGAAAAAAAAATCCCACTTCATACATAGTGCAGTAAAAGACCCTGAAGTGTATGAGCTGAATTATTTATACTGTTGACAAGATTGTACTTATATAAGAAGTATAAAATGCACCCCCAACAGAACTGCACTATCTCTCTTGCCTTGATGTACCCCAAACTTGCTTATGTATAACACTAAAAGCCCTGCATGCATGGGACTCAGGCTTTGGGAATTACCTTTCCAATCCTTGATGACACTAATAAACTTGCTTCCAAATCTTGGTGTTCTGAACCTCATTTCTCACTGCATTTTCTTATTTCAGTCTTCATTGTGACTAAGAAAGGTAAGGTGATTTGCAAAGGAAGCGCAGCAGGGTCCATTGGTACAAGAAAACACAGCAGGGTCCATTGGTACTAATTTTCTTTATGCCCACCACCTAACCCCATGTCTGGGACAAAACTAGTAAATACATTTATTTGACTTAAAGGATTACTGCTTCCTTAAAGCAGTCATTCATTATAACCAACCAGAAACTTCTTTAGGATAGCTACCTGAGAATGTACTGCCTATTTTCTTTCCCCTATACCTTTAAAACATTTGAACCCAAGGGCACTGCCAGCACTGTGTCTCTGCACTGATGGAAGCAACCCTGAAGGCACAAAAGGAAGGGAGAGGGGCAGAGGGTCTAGAGGCAGTCTGCTGTTTCTGCTTGCTGAGCAGCCTGTACTTCTGTGGTGACCGTGACCCCCAGTCCTAATAATCCACTGTCATGATCATCAAAAAAAAAAAAATTGAACCTGGTTGAGCTTCCAGGAAGACTATCAAGGGACAATCTATGCAGAAGGCACTTGGCATTCCCACCTGACCTGGATTTCCCTATGAATGCACCCACCCTCAACCATTCACTCCCACAGAGCATCACAACTTACTCTGTAGGGTTTGATTTCCTCAGTCAGCCAGGGTGAACCACTCAACTCACTTTGAGGCTATAATCTTTAACCAAATGTGCCCAAAATTGGGGATAAAATTGGTTTACAAAGTCACAGTCACTCCTCCCTTGCAGCCCGAGTATATTGTCCCACCTGACCCCAGGTCAGTGGTCACTTGTGCACAGTGAGGGATCTCCAGACTTATGGACTTGCCTTGGCAACACTGAGGTAATGGATGATAGAAGTTGAAGTCCTCCAGACTGTTTTTGGCTGGAGGAATGAAGGAAAGGGTCTGTATCTTTCAATGGCAGGTGCAGTATTCTTACAGGATAGACAGTGAGAAGTCTTGAAGTACATTTGTTTTCTTGTCCATTCCTAAAATTTTTTGTTCCAGCAAATGAGGATCTCATTCCAATCACAGAAACTTCACACATTCCAGTTTGTAAAACCAAATCTTTTCCTCTCCCTCTCTGAGGTGCTCTAGGTAGGTTCAGACCCTGCTTCCTTCACTGGCTTCCTTCAATACCCAGTGTGAGTCTAGATAGAATGCAATTCCAGAGTGTGTTCCTGGAACCAGTGACACCCTAATATTGTGCATAGGGCCATCCTCAGGAGAAATCAGGCTTTTAGTTTTTGGCTTGGATGGGTTCCAGGATCTCAATTGATATCAAAACCCAGGGATGCCAATGTTCCTTATAGTAAATGGCATAGTATTTACATATAAACTGTGCATGCTCTTCTGTGCACATGAAACCATCTCTAGATTAGCTATAATACCAAGTACAACATAAATGCTCTGGAAAATGTTAGGTAGTATGGACAACAAAAATGTATGCTTTTGTTTAGTACAGATGAAATACTTTGTGAATATTATCATCTAAATTGTTTGAATATGAGGTTGTGAAATCTGCAGATTCAGAGTTTCAGCTGTACCCTAAACCCCTGAAAGGCATAAATGTCTAAATAATAAAACTTGGCCTAATCAGAAAGGTCCACCCCAACCAAAATAAAGTGGGGCTTCCTTCTTTCACATTTCAGTGCTATTGGTGAGGCAGTATAATTTTACCATTTCAATGACATGTAGTAGGTTCCTGTTATTTTCTTGCAAATTGCTTATGATAATGTGGCTATTTCTGTCATTTTACCTATGAGGTCACATAATCCACACAAAATATTAGGCTAAAAGGAATAAGGATATTTAAGATAATGTAGTTTAAAATGTATATTCATTCCATATTGTCTTTGGTGGTTACAAAATCAATATCACAAATAAACAAATACTTCATTTGAGTTAAAAGAGTTAAAATATATAACACCAGATCAAAAAAATCAGGATACCTGATATCTACAAATTATGTGAAACTAAGTGACTTTTTTAATTCCATATTTTCATCTTGAAAAATACAAGTATCATGGCAAAAACATCTTGAACTTCCAAGAAGAACTGTAAGGATTGATGGAGCATTTGTACACATCTAGATGCCACATTCAGTGATAGTCAGTTTAGAAAAGCAGAGGCACTGAAATTAATTTGGGAGTATTGAAAGAACAGAGTGTGAATAAGTACCAATGTAAACAAAGCATGTCAGGTATGATAGAGTGGTCCTTCATCCCAGATCACATCTTCAAGTTCCCTCCAGTATACAAATAATTTGGGAACCATTGCCTATCATTCTCAGCCAAATGCACCTCTGTTTTTCTGAAAGTGGAACCACATTTTCCATCAACATATTGTCACTCAAATAGTTTTTGCTTTAAAAGGGAGAATTAATAGCAACTTGAGATTTGCAAATCTAGGATAATAGCCTCTCTGGAAATGGTTTGTTTATTCTCTGTGGTGCAATCAACCTAGGACCACAAAGAATGGACTACTGAAATCTTAGGGACAAGTGCTTTTATGAATCAGCATGGGAACAGATTCTCAAAATTCTGTAAATTTAGGATAAATGTGCACTCCAAAAGTAGAAAACTGAAACTCAGTTTTTATCTCCACTACTGACCATCCTGGAGTGTGGGGTGAATTGCCAAACCCCCACATTGTTAAGGGTCTCATCATTATAAATGTATTGTTTTTTTAAAATTCCCTATTCCTTTGTTACCCCTCTTTGTTTACAACTGATTTATACTACTGCTATCTGTTAGCATTTATGTTGTTCAAATTATTCATATGAATGTATATATATACATATGTATGACATATATAATATGTATATGTGCATATATATATTTTACAGTGTTTTTCAAGTACATATATGTATATTTTTACATATATATAATATATACATATGTATTATACAATGATTTACATTAAGTGATTTTTACAATAGCTCATATTTAAATATGATTATTTATGAGAATATTTAGATTAATTACTTTAAGTTAAGTTTGAAATTATGTTCTACCAATGCTTACCAGGCTACAATCCTGAAATCTCTTTCTAATTTGAGGCTATTACAAATCCTTCTGCACTGAAGCAAGTTTCAAAGACCTTAAGATCATTTTGTAATTGTATTCTAATATGATATTCTTGAAAGGGAGATTCCATGCATCATTGTGTCTACTTTAAATTACTGTCTCACTATCTGCTGTTCTTCACTTTCTTATGTAGTGTTTCATATTATCCATTTACACATGTGACACTCATGCAGTCCTGCAGTTTCCATAGCTCATTTTTTCCACTATGTCTGGGGAATGAATTTTACCTGCACCCCATTTCAAATTTCTCCTTTTTGATAAGTTAATGTTTGTTCTTATTTTTCTAAATTCAGTTTTCAAGCATTTTCCAAAATTATGCCAAGTTCTTTCTAGAAATTTCAGAAACATTCTTTCAAAAGTTAAACCACAATAGATGGATAAAAATTCTTCTTTCTTCATAAGTGTCACTATCCAAAACCTAAGATAATGAAAAAAAGAAGAGCAAATCATGTAGTTTACAGGAGGTTGGTTTTGGCTTTGGCATCAAGCAGAATTGATTCTGAATCACAAACAACTACTTGATAGTTGAGGCACTTTGAACATGTTCTTTTACCCTGTATTCTTATATTAAACTCATTCATGAGAAAAATCTGAATGATTCTGAATGCCAAAGTATCAGCAATTCTTTTGTCTCACCTCTGTCCATAACTTTGATAATGGGCTTTTAGTCCTATTTTTGTCAAAATTCAGAATGCTGGATCTGGGCTCTTATTTTTTATAACTCAAGAAAAGTTATGACCATTAATGAATATTGGTCAGATATTTAGTCTCAAACAATTTGTAGGCTTCTAGTTTTCCTTTCAAAACACTGGTATCTCCATGAGAATAAGCCAATACTAGTTAATTCAAGGACCACATGGGTTGGAAAATTGTGACAATTTTTTTGACAATCTGCTCATCCTCTGAAGTTCAGTGACATTTTCAACATTTAACTGCTGCTGAAAGACCCCAACAGAGCCCAACCTAATTTGATGTTCAGACCATTCTTCACCTAATACATTTAGAGTGGTTTGCTGTCCAGTAATGCACAACTAATAGACACTCTATCCAGAATGCCAAGATTAAATCACATGTCATGCAGAAACTTTCTGGCAAAGAGCAGGTGCCTTTTAGGTAGTTGCTTTCTTTTCTTCTGATTTAAATTTAGAGTTTAATCCCTTCATAGACTGTGTTCTATCATGAAGATCTACATGTAGACATATGTATATGATTTGCATTAGAATTCTCAATTTCCCATACTATTGAAGGAAACTGTCATCATAGTCCTGCCATTAGGTTCAAGAACAAATTGCAAAGTAAGGTTTACTTTAACCTGTTTAAACTCAAAAGACTAGACTATTGACAGATCTGAAAATATGGAGCACAAACCTTATGACCACCAAAGGAACATGGATGTTCCTTTGTTGTGTGATATCTAAAATGGTGTTGGATCTGCTGTGTGATATCTAAAATGGTGTTGGATCTGCCCTGTTTCAAGTGGGAAACTGTGGTCTACTTTTGGACAATTGGAACTTCCAGATCGCTAAGGGTAGAATCTCTCCTGTTCTCTGACCCTGAATAGAATATTGTCAGCTAGTCACAGTGGCACCCGCATAAAATCCCAGTGGATGGGGAGCTGGAGGCAGGAGGATTGTGAATTCAAATTCAGCCTCAGCAAAAGTGAGGTGCTAAGCAACTCAGTGAGACCCTATCTGTAAATAAAATACAAAGCAGTGTTGCATATGACTCAGTGGTTGAGTGCCACTGAGTTAAATCCCCAGTATATCTATAAAAGAAAATAAATTCTATCACCTTGATACTGCCATTTAATGGTGACGAGTTCTGCTTCTAATGTTGAAGACTGAACACTAGAGAAGCATGCCAAGGTAAGCATATTAAGCAAGTTTTATTTAAAGTTGATAATACAGATTTCTCCTGACTGGAATAAGGGGGCCATGGCTGATGTTCTAAAGTCCCAAGAAGTGAGCACACCCTACATCTTTTATAGGTTAAAGTCTCTTTTGTTCTCCAGTTCTCTCCCCCCTTATCTCTCCTTCCTGCCTACATGATTAGGCCTCATTTTGCATTAAATGAGAAGCCATGGGCAGGGGGAGGGCCAAAGTGATTCAGGCAGGTAAGGGCCCAGGGGACATTAATTAGCAGCTCCATGCTTGCAGTCCTTGATAAATGCAGGTAAATTTGGTAATCAATGAGCTCTGGAGATCCTTGACATTCCATTCTCCCAGGGGCAGTCTCTAACTTTCAGAGGCAGATGGCTTCATGGCTTCATTTCCTCGATTTGACTGATCCCCTATTTCTACACTAACTACCTGCCCTTAATTCTGGCTTCAACCTCACTGAGATAAAGGAAGCCACAGTTCTTAAACATGGAATATGTCCAGTGTGAACAGATAGCTTGGAGGTTTCAAATAAAGAATGAGTTTTGAGGATGTAGTGTATATCATTTATTATATATTTTATAAGTAATTTTATATTATCAAAAAATGCTAATATTCTGAATATATTGGTTTATGTTATTGCAGTTGATTTCAACTATTCTTTCTACTTTTTAATGTGAATATTAGAAAATTTAAATTTACACTTATGTCTTACAATTGATTTGTGTTGGACATTGCTGCTTTAGGGAATTTTTCTAGCTCAAAGCCCAAGCTGCATATACATAAGTGCAGAGAGCAAAAAAGTTAAATGAAAAATTAAACTAATGTTTATTAACATTTTTATTTATAAAAAAACACATGCAATTAATAAGTTAATATGACCTTATATTCAAGGTTAAATGCAAATATCATACTGACTAGTCTAGATCCCAGTACTGCAAGAAAACCCAGCATTAAAATCGCTGCAGTCTGAAGTAAGTTCTGAGTTCACTTCCTAGCAAATCAAAAGTAAAAGAAACAAATAAGGACTGGATTGGTGGTTTATGTCTATTATCTCAGTGACTCAAGATTTTTGAGACAGGAACCATCTTCCATGATGCACTTCTGTAATCCCAGGGTCTCCAGCATCTGGAGTAGTAGCATTGCAAGTTCAAAACCAGCCTCAACAGCTGAGAAGACCCTAAGCAATTTAGCAACACCTTGTCTCTAAATAAAATTTAAAAAATAAATGGGGATGTGGCTCAGTGTTTTAGTACCCCTGGAATCACACCCTGGTACCACACCCCCCAAAGAAAAACAATATTCCCATAAGATCAGGTAGCAGAAAAGTTAAATGTAACTTAGAGTAATTTTTATTATATCATTTCCATTCATGAACCATTCTTACATATATAATTCATATGCCAAAATAAACTTATATACAATGATAAATGCAAATTTCTTCCTCTCTGTGTTAGATTGCACTACTGCAGGGAACCCTCCTCTAAAGTAGCTGCAAGATGAAGTTGTGGCTTCAATTCACCGCAATTCAAACACCAAAACAATAAAAGCCAGGAGTGGTTGTGCATGCCTGTGATATTGACACCAGTGTAAGCAAATTCATGAGACTCTGTTTCAAATAATAGAAAGAAGTGGGATTGGGTTTCAGTGTAGACTGTCCTTGGGTGAAGTCTGTAGTACTGCAAAAACCAAAATTAACAGCCCAAAGTCTGTCATTCTATTCTCATTAATTCCTGGGTTTGTCTCAATCTACTGTCACTCAGAGGTAGGTTCACTAGGATCAGCATTCTGGGGGCGGGGCCTAAAGCTCTGTCCAGTAAGAGGCTCCTGGGTGAGAACCCTTCTCTCCCCATACAGCTAGTCAAGAGGGAATGGGTTTATGCAATGGAGTGCTGTCCTTTGTCTCGGAAGTCTACCATTCTTTGGATCCATTTCTGGCTATTCCTCCTATGCTTAGGAGCCCCAGGTTTCTGTGCCACACAGGGGTTGAAAGAATCATAGGAAGAAGCTGGGCACAGTGAAAACCAGGAAATGGTGAGTGCTTTAAGCATCTGGAGACTGGGGAGCAAAACTAAAACCTTTGGGACTGGCAATGGAAGGAGCAGAAATGACGGGCAGGGGTTCCTCATGTTCCTCTCAGTCTGCTGGCCATAGTCTTTCTCTGTGGCTGTTCAGCATTCAGTCCATTACTGTAGGTCTACTGAGGTTTGTATCTGGACCCTGGGGATATTGTCACATTACTGCATGCTGTCTTCAGACTGACTGAAGCTCCAATAGGATATTAGTGTGCTGGCAGCCCAGAATCTTCCTGGGTTAAGAGAAGACTTGTAGGATCATTACAGAAAAATGAGGGTATCAGTGTGCTTGCATCTTAACATCTCCACAGGTTGTGTGGTGAAGATTGAGAGGATTATTAAAAGGGACCCCCAACTCCATGGTGTTCCTGCATGAAAGTAGCTGTGTTCTCCAGAAGTCTCAGTTCCTCCTTCCTGCTGAGTTAGCTAAATATACAGAAAGCATTATCTCAAATCCAGAACCATGGGCTCCATTATTACTATTCATAGCTCTATGAATAAATTTCTAATTTTTGGGGGGGTCTTTTGAGTTGTACATTGACAGTAGGATTCACTTTGGTGTGATTATACAAGAATGGGATACATCTTATTCTAATTAGGTCCCCATTCTCGTGGATGTTTATGGTGGTGAAATACCCTATGGTGTATTATTGTATAAAGTTTTTCTAAATTTTAGCCACTGTTCAAATTTCCAATACCAATTTTTTTCTCAACATTATTAATTATTTGTTTCTCATGGTGTATTTCAAATTGATTAAATGTTTTGTAATTTCTTCAAATACTGGATGGCTCATGTTAAAGTTTAATTTTTTTTTACATTTGTGAGCAATTTATGTGAGAGGAAAACAGAAAATATCACTTGGCAATTAAAAAAATGTGTGTGCATCTTCTCCCTTTGTCTTCAAAGGCACAGAAACTTATCATGAAATTTTTGTGTTTAGATTCACCTTTGAAGAACTTACTGTGTGATGCTTCCTTATATTAATCACTCATTCTATCCTAGTTAGGTGTTTCAGAACTTACTGATATAAGGTGTGCACATATGCTGTGTCTAAAACTTCTTGAGGTATGTAGTGAATATCATTCTCTGAGTCTTTTCCATTTGGAGAGCAATTAGAGTTATTGTAGGGAGCCTCTCAAGAAAGTAGCTTGATACTCTGCAGCTGGGAGGAATTTCTTGACCTCAAATTACTCTAAATGTAATCCTAGTAACTTTTGTGTTGAGGCAGGAGGATCACAATTCAAAGGTAGCTGCAGCAAATTTTTAATGCACTTAAAAATTCATGGAGACCCTGTCTCAAAATAAAATACAAAATAAAGACTCATTATGTTACTCTGTAGTCAAGTACCCCTGTGTTCAATCCCCAATACAAAAACAAAATAAAATATAATATTCTCAAAGACAATTTGGGTTTTTTTTTCCTTTTTTATTTCTTTGTGTGTGTGTGTGTGTGTGTGTGTGTGTGTGTGTGTGTGTGTGGCTTTGTTTTAGCTACTACGAATAGGATTGCAATGAGAGTGGAGTTACGACTATTTCTTTGACATAAGATTCCAAATCTTTTACATGTGTACCCAGAATTATTACTGGATCCAATGATATTTCTATTTTTAGTTTTTCAAAAAAGATTTTACAAACTATTTGGAAAACAACACCACCAAACTTATTTTATCACCAACAGTTGTACAAAGTTTTTCTTTTATCCATATCCATATAATCTAGAGCACTTTTTATTTTTTGCATGGTTTTAGTATCCATTCCTGAAGCTGTGTTCAAGCTCCAAGAAGTCTATTTGACTGGTACCATGAATCCCTCATGCAAGTTTGTTAAAATCCAGGCTTTCCAGAAGCCACTGTATACTCAGGAATCAGTGACATGTACAATATTCAAGGAGTATTTTTAGGCCTGGAGTTATTACTGGGGTGAGTAGTGGAGGGACAATAATCAGGAAGTGAACTCTCATTCAGGCTATCAATGCATACTGTGTTTTCTTCTATTAAATACATGAATTAAATTAGATAGACACTTCATTTTCAGAAAAAACTGGTGGAAGGATATGCTGTCAAGTTCCTTCTAAGGAAAAATTCACACTTTTGAGATATAACTCCTCTTCCTTGATCCCTGTTTATAAAATACATGGATGTACATGAATATTCAAAGAAAATCACCATGATTTTGTGATTGTGATATTGTGTATGTCTAGTTACTCCTTTTTTTTTTCCAAAAAAGGGTCAGCATTTTATTATAAAAGGTGAAAATGGGACAGGAATATAAAGAAATTTTGAAACTTTCAGAGAAAAAAAAGGATTAACTGTCATTGGAAACAATTCAGAAATCAGGACAACTCCAAGTTACTTTAGGAAAATACTCTCAAGACTTAATACAAGTAAGGCTGACTTCTTGGTCACACTAATTTTTCAGTATGTGTTGGGAGAAAGCTCTACTTATTGTTTTCACTCAGGCACCCAATCTTGGAGAATTCCAACTTAGCATAGCACTTTCCAACATGAAGGCAGGAAAAATATTGTATGGAATAATATATTATATCTTCATATTATGGGGAGTGGAATTCATCATCTATTCATGGTTTGTTGGTCAAAGCAAGTCACAGTACTGTATCTTAATTTCTTTTTTTTCTTTTTAAAATATTTTAAAATATTTTATTTGTTAGAATTAGCTACACATAGATGAAAACCACAGTAAAATTTAGAGGTGGTGTTGGTTTGGTCCTGTTCTCTGTTTACTAAAGTTAGCACTGACTCTTGGGGATTTGGTCCCAAATAGATGGCAAATTGCACAAGGCAGGATTTCCTCCTAAGTGTACCCCAGATTTTCCTACTAATTAGAGGGTAAATATTTTCCCAGTTGTTTTATGTATCTTAATCTCTCAACTCATTTATAACTTTGCAAATGAGGGTTCTTAAACATAAGTAGATGTTTATTTCTTCAGTTTATAAATATTTGAGTTTTTTTTTTTTTTTTTCATTATCAGGCACATACATGTCTTCAGCATATAGTGGCTATTTAAGACTGTTGTCTGATTTTCATTTGTGGTCTCTAATTTTTCCTTTTTATTAAGTGTTTAGTTTTATGTGAGGTAATTAGTTTCTTTCACTCTGTCACTTCTCTTTGTACTCTTTAATAATATCACTTGAGAAATAAAACTTTTATTTTTATATTGACCCATTTATGAAATATTTAGCCTGTTTTGTGTAACTCTTTCTTGTGTGATGTATCTTTATTTCTTCCTTGAAATTGAAGTCCAGTGTGACCTACCATTGATGTTTATTTCAGGCATCTCCAAAATTTAATTTGGAGACTTTGTCTCACTCAATTTTTCAAGTTGGTCTTGAAATTGAAGTCTCCCTGCATTAACCAAACTGGCTGGTATTACAACTGTGTACTACCATAGGCCCCCTGCGACTCCCTTGCTTATAACAACTTGAATGTTTTAGATTTTTTAATATTTAAGTAGGTATTACCTCTGAAAATCATTTATTTCATGGTATAAGGAAAGGGCACAATAACATTTTTGTCTCACAGATACCACCTTGCCCAAGCAGCTTTCTTTGAAAGGATGTTATATTTTCTTCTTCCCTATAGTGCAAACTGTCCTTTCTCCTGATCTACTTGAAAAGTGTCTTTTCAAAGGTTCTATCATTTTATATATTTGAATACTGGGTATAAAATTTAAATTTTATTAAAATTTGAAATCAGACACACACTTCATATTTGCCATTTACTGCTAAATGAGTATTCACATTACGATCCTGTGTTGTAGTAATTTGACTTCAGAGAACTGGATTTAAATCCATATTGCCTGGCTGCAGGATTTTATAATTCCTTGGTCATGTAAACCATATGTTACATTTCTGTGATATGCTACTTTCAGCTATCACCATAAAATAGGAACAAGAATTGAAGCTAAAGGAGGAGCAGGTTTTATTTTCCTGCTATTACCAGAATTTCATGATAATGTGTGACTCAAAAAGTCACTCTTTCTATACAACAGTTATGTGTTAAATATTTATTGGCCCTATTTTGCTGATTAGGGCTTTGATTACTGTGTAAACTTTGGAAAACTCAATACCTTTGTTATTCTGGAAAAGTACCTATTACACTAATTTTAATTTTTAATATTTTTGAGGGTGAAATTCTGTACCATTTACTAATTCATTTTGTATTTCATTACCAACACGTAGTTCCAAAAATTACTTGATATTGATATCACTGAGTGCCCACTAGCAAGAACTTGTTATTCATTCCTGTTTGAAACCTTCTTACTATCCCTCATATAGTAGCTACACACCCATAGGGCAGGTTCTAAAATCCTGTCCAGGCAGGTACACTAAGGTAAGAATTGTACCCAATTGTAATTGTACCCAAATGTAATTGTAAGAATTGAAAATAGCAAATGAGATGGGAGTAGCATTGACAGTTTGGTTAGTGTTTGTCTCTGGAGATCATGATTGATGATATTCACTTCTAGGTTCCCTCTCCTTTATTTAGGACATCCAGGAACTAGAAAATTTGTAGGGAGAATGCCAGGCACCCTAAAACCCAAAATTGATGACTTCACAGTGTGAATGTTAAGATTGGTGAGTGAAACTCTTTGGAAGAATTCAGACTGTTGATGGAACTGGTTATGGTGAATGGGGTCTGTCCCTTATAGTCTTTGGAGTCTGGAGGCCTCCTTGGGACAATTCATTCTTAAGTTCATTCTGGTCAGTCTAATGGGGAATGAATAAGTAATTGAGACCCAGGCCATCCTGTCAAATCTCTCCATGGTGTCTCCAATCATGGCCTGAAACCCTTTGTGGTGATAACTGGGAAGATCATGAAGAGAGAATCTCAACTCCATGGGTGATTTTGCTGCATGAAAGTAGTGATGGTCTATAGGAGCCGCATTTTCTTTTTCCTTCTCAACTTTCTAAATGTTTGGGAAGAAGGAGCTCAAATCCAGTATCTTGTCCTTCCTGTTTAGTTGTTTATAGCACTAGAATGAATTCCTAATTTTCCATTTCCCTGTCTGCATTCCCATTGTGAACTTCATCTCACCAGAACATTATAAACTAGCTATTTCCCATGCCCTATTTCAAATGGACAAAACTCTATAAATAATATATAATATATATAAAGTATACATGATGTATAATACTATATATATTATATATATATATATATATATATACTATATATATATATATTAAATATATAATAAAATCATTCTCCCCCAATTACTAGATGGTATATGTTTTAGGAATTTTTTTGGATTTGTGAACATTTCACATGAAAGGATAAGAGAGAATCACTTGACCCTCTGCAAACAGTGTTTCTGTTTTGTATTTGTCTTCCACTGGCACAAATTTCAGAAGTTTTTGAGTTGAAATTCCATGTCTTTGACTTTACATCATTATGTTGTGTTTCAATCTTCCCTCCCCCAGACCTTTTCCTGGGCTTTAGAACTGCTTTCCATAAGGTGGTCAAAGATGTTATGCCTCAGGTCTTTGAAGTATCTAGTGAATATCACTCCCTGGGTTCTCTACTCCTAGAGAGCACCAGTATCAAGTATAGGGTGGAAGCACTCCAGGAAGTAGATAGATATCCAATAACTGGAATGATATTTGTCTCCCAATGTACCCTTCATCTAAAGGCACTTCAACTGTCTTCTGTACTACTATGATTTATGCTACAATAAAAATGGGAGTGTAGCTATTTATCTGATATACTGTTTGTACTTCCTTTTAATATATAATCAGAATTATTTTTACTGGATAGTAAACTAGTTCTATTTTTAGTTCAAATACCTTCATATTCTCTTCAAAACTAGTTGTGCAGAATTTACATCATTACCAATAGTGTACAATGGTTTCCTATTTTTCATACCTTGTCTTCTGCAGTATTTGTCATTTTTGCACATTTTATAATAGTCATACTAACAGTGGTGTTCAGGATGAAACATATGTGCTATTTGAGTTTTACAATAAATTCCTGATGAAATATTTTTAGAATCCAGTCTGTCAGGTAGCTTACATGGAGATTGATGTGTTCTAAATTTCTTCTTGGCACAAACAAGAATCTGTCCTTATTAACCCCTTCTGTGCACTACTGCTGTTTGTTGCAGGTCATGGAATGTCTTGCACACCTCTTATTTGTCATCTACGGAGATTGGCATATGTTCAGTCAACTTTGACCACAGAACTTTGGAGCTTGAAATGTAGTTCATTGAATGAAAGATGCTAAATATGATATATTCGGTGAATGGAAAACCTCCTTCCAAGAGGAATTGACAGGCTGTACTTATTATAGAGACAGGCTGGGAGATGGAGCTCAGGAAATGCTAAACTCACCACTAAGGCTGCAAGTGATGCAATGTTTTTTTCTTCTTTTAAATCTTTGATGCAGGATAGGATAGATAGTAGCTCAATTCTCAGCAGCATAAGTTGGTCAAGTACCCTAGAAAATCCCATCTCTAGGAATAAAACATGTCCTTTGTAATGTAATTTTTTTCTACCCTGACCCGAGGTGTTAAAGTCCATTGAAGTACTTGCATGACCATAGAAGACCACCACTCTTTCTGTGGTCTTGATACTTATTATTGTCTAAATTCTTCCTCTTAAGCACTAAGTAAATTAAGGTCTCTACCACTGCAAATTTAAGAGTTAAGTTGTATATATACCGTGCCAATATTTCTCTGGTGACACTGACTATTGGTAATTCTGTTCCAATTGCACAGTACTTTACCTAAAACTGAACTGCACAAGGCTACCACAAGTTTTCTTCCACATTTGATGACAGGTAATGTAGATAAATTGACTCATTCATTACTTTGCCAAGAGGGACTTGAAACATAATGTTTATTCAATATATTCATAGAGAACAAATGGTCAGCAGCATGCTATTGTGTTATATTTCCAATGTCATGCTCACTGTACTCTGAGACTAAGTCTTTATATTTGTGCTGGAGTTTGCCCAGCAGGCATTGCAAATTCTATACACACACTGCCAGTGAACTGTGCTTCAAGTGTAAAAACCACCTTTAGCTTTGGTTGTATCATCCCTTCATATTTAATGTTATTCTTGATGTGGTTTGATTTATATAGACCATTCTATTGTGATTTAAAATACAAAAAGTTTTTATATACCAATAAATTTATTCATGGATTTCTTTGTGTTATGATTCCTTGGTCTTTATTATTACAAATTTATAGTGGAATAATATATATTAGTGTGCAGAAAGGAGAATAAATAATTTTCCTCTTGGAATTCAAAGGTTTCTTTGGCTACTTTCATATATACTTCACAATCTAAACAAATTTTAGAATTTTTCCTCTGCTTTCTTCTTTCATTAAAAGTAATGTATACTATGATTTTGAAGGGTAATATTTAAGATTTGGGGAAATTCTTTATAATAATGAGTTCCACATTGTACACAAATAATATTTATAATTGAGTTAAAAGATTAAATCATGGTTCCTATCAGAACAGGTATTGTCTCTGAAGGCTCTGGAAATCCCAATACATCAGATCCTCCACTGCTTTCTCAAGACAGTTCCCCACCCACCATGCCATCCCTACCAGTCTCACTGGAGGGAGTTTTACAATATTCTCAGCCAGCAAGGTATTCTTCATCTCTGTGTATGTCCAATGACTGAAAGATGGAGATGATCCAGCTCACTTCAGAAACCAAATGGGGTCTTCCTACCTTGGTGTCCTGTCTAACCCTGTCCTACCCTTATTACCACTCTCCTGTACTGCCCACAATGTGCTTAATAATGTTGCTGGATCAGTCCCACATGGGAGAGGTGAGATCACATCTTTGTTATTTCCCTTGTGACTCCATCAACTCTTTAATGATGGGGTTTGGACTGTTGCCTCTTGTATGGACATTGCAAACTCTCATGGACTTAGGAGATTTTGCTATCCAGGGGTGTTCTGCCACCTGGGTCTCTAGGCCCTCTGAACTTTCTAGAGCCCTATGAAAATCCCTCCCTTGGTTCCAGCACCTCTTTCCTTCTGTCCATCTTCCCTGGAGAAATCTGGACCAAGTGTGATGGGAAGATTTTCAGCATTGCCACTGGGTTCAGCCCATCACTTCCTTTACTACAGCAAACATGATTTCCAACATATTAACCTACAGAATCAGTCTTAAGGAACTGGGAAAATATATTTACATAGTGAGGAAGGAACAGATATTAACCAGAAACCCATACTCTAAGAGTCAATTTTCTTCATCTTTCACATTAATGAGTTTGTACTCAACCTCACATCTTCCATGGGTGCAAATTTCTATGAGCACCATTTATTGATCTTTCCCTCAGTTTTAAATGCTAACAATGGATGACATTATTCTTGAAACTTTTGGCATCTCTTCAATTAAATCAGAATCTCTTTCTCAAAGTTTATATTAGAAAGATGTCCAATATACTAAAGTGAATGTGAAAAAAAAGATTCATTCCCTAGAATTTTAAATTGTCTATTAAACTAACCTCTCAGCACTTCTATAATACGGAAAACATACAGAAATGAAACTTCAAGTAAAACATTTTTCAGAAGATTCACATTATGCTTTACTTTTATTTTGTTTTGCTTATTTGTGGCCACTCATAGAGATGCAATAATGGTGTACTTTTTTGTGCATTGACACTTTCTACCAAAGAAATCTGCCAGATTCTTCCCAATAAAGTTCATAGATTTCTTTTTATCATTATCTCCTCAGAATTTTTATATTCTTTTTTTATTGTAAACAAATGGGATACATGTTTCTTCTCTGTTTGTACATGGCATAAAAGCATACCATTTGTGTAATCATAAATTTAAATAGGGTAATGTTGTTTGATTCATTCTGATATTTTTTTCTTTCCCCCCCCCCTCCCACCCCTCTTTTCCCTCTATACCGTCCTTCCTTCCTCCATTCTTGCCCCCCTCCCTAACCCTAACTCTAACCCTAACACTAACCCCTCCCACCCCCCATTATGTGTCATCATCCACTTATTAGCAATATCATTCGTCCTTTGGTTTTTTGAGATTGGCTTATCTCACTTAGCATGATATTCTCCAATTTCATCCATTTGCCTGCAAATGCCATAAATTTATCATTCTCTATGACTGAGTAATATTCCATTGTATATATATACCACAGTTTCTTTATCCATTCATCAATTGAAGGACATCTAGGTTGGTTCCACAATCTGGTTATTGTGAACTGAGCAGCTATGAACATTGATGTGGCTGTATCTCTGTAATATGTTGATTTTAAGTCCTTTGGGTATAGGCCAAGGAGTGGGATAGCTGGGTCAAATGGTGTTTCCATTCCAAGTTTTCTAAGGAATCTCCACACAGCTTTCCAGAGTGGCTGCACTAATTTGCAGCCCCACCAGCAATGTAAGAGTGTACCTTTCTCCCCACATCCTCACCAACACCTGTTGTTGCTTGTATTCTTGATAATCGCCATTCTAATTGGGGTGAGATGGAATCTTAGGGTGGTTGTGATTTGCATTTCTCTTATTACTAGAGATGTTGAACATTTTTCCATATGTTTGTTGATTGCTTGTAGATCTTCTTCTGTGAAGTGCCTATTCATTTCCTTAGCCCATTTGTCGATTGGATTATTTGCATTCTTATTTTTATTGTAAACATAAATGGATACATGTTGTATCTCGTTGACATGCGTGTAAAGGCATACCATTTGTGTAAGTCATAAATTTACATGAGGGTATGTTTGTTTGATCATTCTGTTATTGTTTTCCCCACAGGCAACCCCTCCCACCCCTCTTTCCATCTTTACGTCTTACTTCCTCCATGTCCCCCCTCCCTAACCCTAACTCTAACCTTAACACTAACCCCTCCCATCCCCCATTATGTGTCATCATCCACTTATTAGTGATATCATTCGTCCTTTGGTTTTTTGAGATTGGCTTATCTCACTTAGCATGATATTCTCCAGTTTCATCCATTTGCCTGCCAATGCCATAATTTTATCATTCTTTATGGCTGAGTAATATTCCATTGTATATATATACCACGTTTCTTTATCCATTCATCAATTGAAGGACATCTAGGTTGGTTCCACAATCTGGCTATTGTGAACTGAGCAGCTATGAACATTGATGTGGCTGTTATCTCTGTAATATGCTGATTTTAAGTCCTTTGGGTATAGGCCAAGGAGTGGGATAGCTGGGTCAAATGGTGGTTCCATTCCAAGTTTTCTAAGGAATCTCCACAATGCTTTCCAGAGTGGCTGCACTAATTTGCAGCCCCACCAGCAATGTAAGAGTGTACCTTTCTCCCCACATCCTCACCAACACCTGTTGTTGCTTGTATTCTTGATAATCGCCATTCTAATTGGGGTGAGATGGAATCTTAGGGTGGTGTTGATTTGCATTTCTCTTATTACTAGAGATGTTGAACATTTTTCCATATGTTTGTTGATTGCTTGTATATCTTCTTCTGTGAAGTGTCTATTCATTTCCTTAGCCCATTTGTCAATTGGAGTATTTACATTCTTGGTGTAGAGTTTTTTGAGTTCTTTATAGATTCTGGAGATTAGCGCTCTATCTGAAGTATGATTGGCAAAGATTTTCTCCCACTCTGTAGGCTCTTTCTTCGCATTGCTGATAGTTTCTTTTGCTGAGAGAAAGCTTTTTAGTTTGAATCTATCCCAGTTGTTGATTCTTGCTTTTATTTCTTGTGCTATGGGAGTCCTGTTAAGGAAGTCTGATCCTAAGCCAACAAGTTGAAGATTTGGACCTACTTTTTCTTCTATAAGATGCAGGTCTCTGGTCTGATTCCGAGGTCCTTGATCCATTTTGAGTTGAGTTTTGTGTAGGGTGAGAGATAGGGGTTTAATTTCATTCTGTTGCATATGGTTTTCCAGTTTTCCCAGCACGATTTGTTGAAGAGGCTATCTTTTCTCCATTGCATATTTTTGGCACCTTTGTCTAGTATGAGAAAATTGTATTTATTTGGGTTGTGTCCATGTCCTCTATTCTGTACCATTGATCTACCTGTCTATTTTGGTACCAATACCATGCCGTTTTTGTTACTATTGCTTTGTAGTAGAGTTGAAGATCTGGTATTGCAATACCCCCTGCTTCGCTCTTGCTACTGAGGATTGCTTTAGCTATTCTAGGTTTTTTATTCTTCCAATGAATTTCATAATTGCTTGCTCTATTTCTGCAAGGTACATCATTGGGATTTTAATTGGAATTGCATTGAATCTGTATAGCACTTTAGGTAGTATAGCCATTTTGACGATATTAATTCTGCCTATCCAGGAACATGGGAGATCTTTCCATCTTCTAAGGTTTTCTTTAATTTCTTTCTTTAGTGTTCTGTATTTCTCATTGTAGAGGTCTTTCACCTCTTTTGTGAGATTGATTCCCAAGTATTTTATTTTTTTCGATGCTATTGTGAATGGGGTAGTTTTCCTAATTTCTCTTTCCTGAAGATTCATCACTTATGTATAAAAATGCATTGGATTTATGAGCATTGATCTTGTAACCTGCTACTTTACTGAATTCACTTATGAGTTCTAAAAGTTTTCTGGTGGAATTTCCAGGTTCTTCTAAATATATAATCATGTCATCAGCGAACAGGGATAGTTTGAGTTCTTCTTTCCTATTCGTATCCCTTTAATTTCTTTGGTTTGTCTGATTGCTCTGGCTAGAGTCTCAAGGACGATGTTGAATAGAAGCGGTGAAAGAGGGCATCCCTGCCTTGTTCCAGTTTTTAGGGGGAACGCTTTCAGTTTTTCACCATTTAGAATGATATTAGCCATGGGCTTAGCATAGATTGCCTTTAAAATGTTAAGGAATGTTCCCACTACCCCATTTTTTCTAGTGTTTTGAGCAAGAAGGGATGCTGTATTTTATCAAATGCTTTTTCTGCATCTATTGAAATAATCATGTGATTCTTAACTTTAAGTCTGTTGATATGGTGAATGACATTTATTGATTTCCGAATGTTGAACCAACCTTTCATCCCTGGGATAAAACCCACTTGATCGTGGTGCACTATCTTTTTAATATATATTTGTATGCGATTTGCTAAAATTTTGTTGAGAATTTTTGCATCGATGTTCATTAAGGATATTGGTCTGAAATTTTCTTTCCTCGATGTGTCTCTGGTTTAGGTATCAGGGTGATATTGGCTTCATAGAATGAGTTTGGGAGGAATCCCTTCTCTTCTATTTCATGGAATACTTTGAAAAACATTGGAATGAGCTGTTCTTTAAAGGTTTTGTAGAACTCTGCTGAGAAACCATCAGGTCCTGGACTTTTCTTTGTTGGGAGGCTTTTGATGACTTCTTCTATTTCATTACTTGAAATTGGTCTATTTAAATTGTGTATGTACTCCTCGTTTAGTTTAGGCAATTCATATGTCTCTAGGAACTTGTTGATATCTTTGAAATTTTCTATTTTGTTGGAGTATAGATTATCAAAATAGCTTCTAATTATGTTTTGTATTTCAATCGTGTCTGTTGTGATATTTCCTTGTTCATTCCGAATTTTGGTGATTTGGGTTTTCTCTCGTCTTCTCTTTGTTAGTGTGGCTAAATGTTTATCAATTTTGTTTATTTTTTCGAAGAACCAACTATTTATTTTGTCAATTTTTTGTATTGTTTCTTTTGTTTCAATTTCGTTGATTTCAGCTCTCAGTTTAACTATTTCCTGTCTTCTACTACTTTTGGTGTTGGTCTGTTCTTCCTTTTCTAGGGCTTTGAGCTGTAGTGTTAGGTCATTTATTTTTTGAGTTTTACTTCTTTTATTAAATGCGCTCCATGAAATAAATCTTCCTCTAAGTACTGCTTTCATAGTGTCCCAGAGATTTTGATATGATTTTCTTTGTTCTCATTTACCTCTAAGAATTTTTTAATTTCCTTCCTAATATCTTCTGTTATCCATTCATCATATAATAGCATATTGTTTAATCTCCAGGTGTTGGAGTAATTTCTGTTTTTTACTCTTTCATTTATTTCTAGTTTCAATCCATTATGATCTGATAAAATACAAGGAAGTGTCTCTATCATCTTGTATTTGCTAACATTAGCTTTGTGGCATAATATATGGTCTATTTTAGAGAAGGATCCATGTGCTGCTGAGAAGAAAGTGTATTCGCTCTTGGTTGGATGGTATATTCTAGAAATGTCTGTTAAGTCTAAATGATTGATTGTGTTATTGAGATCTATGGTTTCTTTGTTCAATTTTTGTTTGGAAGATCTGTCCAGTGGTGAGAGAGGCGTGTTAAAATCACCTAGTATTATTGTGTTACGGTCTATTTGGTTTCTAAAACTGAGAAGGATTTGTTTGACATACATGGATAAGCCACTGTTTGGGGCATAGATGTTTATGATTGTTATATCTTGCTGATTTATGCTTCCCTTAAGCAGTATGAAATGTCCTTCTTTTCCCTTCTGACTAACTTTGACTTGAAGTCCACATTATCTGAAATGAGGATGGATACTCCAGCTTTTTTGCTGAGTCCATGTGCATGGTATGTTTTTCCCCATCCTTTCACCTTTAGTCTATGGGTATCTCTTTCTATGAGGTGAGTCTCTTGCAGGAAACATATTGTTGGATCTTTCTTTTTAATCCAATCTGCCAGTCTATGTCTTTTGATTGATGAATTCAGTCCATTATATTCGGTTATTATTGAGATACGCTTGTATTCCTGGTCATTTGACTCATTTTATTCATTTATTTGTTTATTTTTGACATGACTTGGTTCCTCTTTATTTGAGAGTTCCTTTAGGATAGCTCCTCCCTTTGCTGATCTGCTTCTTTGTTTTTCATCTCTTCTTCATGGAATATTTTGCTGAGAATGTTCTGTAATGCTGGCTTTCTTTTTGTATATTCTTTTAACTTTTGTTTATCATGGAATAATTTTATTTCATCATCAAATCTGAAGTTTTGCTGGGTCTAAGATTCTTGGTTGGCATCCATTTTCTTTTAGGGCTTGAAAAATGTTTTTCCAGTCCCTTCTAGCTTTTGAGGTCTGGATTGAAAAATCTGCTGATATCCAAATTGATTTCCCCCTGAAGGTAATTTGGTTCTTTTCTCTCACAGCCTTTAAGATTCTGTCTTTATTTTGTATGTTAGGTATTTTCATTATAATGTGCCTTGGCGTAGGTCTGTTGTAATTTTGTGTATTTGGAATCCTATAAGCCTCTTGAACTTGATTTTCCATTTCATTCTTCAGATTTGGAAAATTTTCTGAAATTATCTCATTGAATAGGTAGTTCATTCCTTTGGTTTGTTTCTCTAAGCCTTCCTCAATCCCAATTATTCTCAAATTTGGCCTTTTCATGATATCCCATAGTTCTTGGAGATTCTGTTCTTGATTTCTTACCATCTTCTCTGTTTGTCAGACTTTGTTTTCGTGGTTAAATATTTTGTCTTCAATATCTGAGGTTCTGGCTTCCAGGTGTTCTGTCCTATTGGTTGTGCTTTCTGTGGAGTTCTTAATTTGGTTTTTTGTTTCCTTCATTTAAAGGATTTTTGTTTGGTTTTTTTTCTCTAACTCTTTATTGAAGTGATCTTTTGCTTCCTGTATTTGCTCTTTTAACTGTCGATTGGTGCTATCATTCAATGCCTGCATTTGCTCTTTCATTTCATCTTTTGCTTCCCTTATCATGTTAATTATGTTCAGTCTGAACTCCCTTTCTGACGTTTCTTCTGCCATGCTGTCATTGGATTTTATTGATGTAACATCCAGATTTGTTTGGGGCATTTTCTTCCCTTGTTTTCTCATGTTGTTCAGGTATCAGTGGACTGCTGAGATGTTGCAGATTTTCTGTATTGACTTATAATGTCCCTGAAGATTGCTAGTGTATCTCCTCTTATCCTTCAGTAGCCTGAAGTCTTAGAGGAGTTGATAATGCGGTGCTGCCCAAGGAAGCTGCCTCTCTAGGGGTGGTGGTCTTCAGGTGGGGTACATTCCCTGCTAGTGGGCAGAGGTGCCTCTACTTGTTGACCAATGGTCATCCAAAGGGGAACTAGGCTGCGGGCTGAGGCAAGGCCTGTTTGGGCCTGTGTCTCTGGTTTTACCGTCCGTGTGGGAAAACCTCACCCAGCGGGGAAGACTCACCCAATGGGGAGGTCTCGCTGGTCAGTTCCCCTCCTAGAGGTTCCCCTCAGTCCACAACTACTGCCTGGGCAGGGCAGCCTTCCCAGGCAACGTTCCCAGGGGCCCGGACCTACCTCCTGGGTCTGGGAGCCCTGCCCTTCGCAGACGAGCCTCCTTAGGTAGCCCCTCCTCAGAGAAGCTGCCGCAGTCCTGGAAACTTTGCTCCGCCCCTCAGCTTGTCTCTGTGTAGTTCTTTTAACAAAAGGTGCCTTGGTCCCCAGACCAGACCGTGCTTTGCACCTAATCGCCTGGCCATGCAACCCATCCTCTGAGCAGTCACTTGGAGCCTGGTACATATGCTCCAAGCCCCAGTGACCCGTCGCTCATCTCTTCCTCCAGGCAGCCACCCGGTGTTCTGTGTGGGCGCTTGGAGACCAAACGACTCACTGTGCACCTCCACCTCCTCAGGACAGCCCCCCCCATTGTTCAGACTGCTGCTGAGTCCAAATAGCTCGCCGCCCAGCTCTTCCTCTGGCAGCCGCCGAAGCCCCAGCAGATTGCTCCAAAACCAAGGGCTGTGCTGCCTGGCCTCCTCTGAAAAGTTCCCCACTGTCCGTGTTTACCGCTCCATTGGGGGGAGGGGCGTCTCACCGAGCAACTCTACTTCACAAAGTTCCCTGAGTTCCAGGGCTACCGCCCCATCCTGGATGCCTCCCCAATGGGAGAAACTCACCAGGCGGCTTTGAGTTGGTCCCAAGTCACTCACTATTTCCTCTTTTGAATCTTGAGTCCTGGAGCAACATGAAATGCAGCCGCCCTCTAGTCTGCCATCTTGAAACCCCTGTTTCTTTTCTTAAACACTGTAGAATTGGAGAGTTTTTGATGTTGAGGAAGACATAAAATTTTAAGAATAAATATTCAACTTATCATAGTTTTGTTTGCAGTCAGAAATTGGGCTTGGGAAAATGGAAACCTACATCAAATTAGAAAAACTTGGAAAGGTAAGTAAATTCTTATTTTAAAAATGTAAGACTTTCTTGTTCATCATCTAAGTGTATGGTTTTGCCAACCTGGAAAATTGTGATTGTGATTGTCTAAAGAATTATATCTTGCTCTGAAAAGGTAACAAAATTAGGAGGAATGAAGCTTTCAATTCTTGAAAGTATCCTATCAGTTTGAGAGGATATGTGTAATTTTTAATAGGCTTAAAATCTTTTATTGAAACAGAAAACATTTTGCTTTCTTGGTAACATAATAGGATTCTGTTTGTTTAGTCTCCTAGCAGTCTCCTGTCTGTGCTGTCATGGAAAATTGCATGAGTTAAAATTTCTTAAAAATAACTTTAGAAATAAAAATATTTCATTGAAGGGTAAGAAATTCTTAAAATATGCTTTTTTTCTTTAACTTGTCACTATCTGTAATGCTATTAACTTAGAAACATTCTATCTTCCACAGTAATAAAGTGCAAGAAAATAATAAGTAAAAAGTAATAAATAAACAGTAAGTAATAAAAAATGTAGAAGTAATAGAAAATAAACAGCAGGAAGGAAATTAATAGACTTAGCTGACAGGGAATCTTCTTTTATAAATAACTAATGTGCAAAGATTTTGAAAAGTTTGGAAACCTGGGTAAAACGTTTTTTGATTTAATGGTTTAATGATTCTTTCATTTTAATGTGCTCAGTGTCAGTCTTCATATACCATTACAGGGAATGCACCTTTGATTTTAATACTATTGATCTAAATCTTAATTTGAAATAAAGCACCAAAAGTAAATTAAATTCTTGTTTTATTCTTTTGAGACCCTTTCAATCTTACAAAAACCTGAAAGTTGTGCATATGTAACTGAAAGTCATCTTTGCTATAAGAAAGTCTAATACTGGACATTGTGGAGTTTCTTTGCAAGATGGAATTCAGCATGTTTACAAATTAGAAATTCAGTTATTGTTCTTCATTGTTACCCTCTTATGGTACTCTTGACTTTTTCTTCCAAAATATGTTTTATAGGGCACATATGCAGCACTTTATAAAGGAAGAAGTAAACTGACAGAGAATTTGGTGGCATTAAAAGAGCTCTGTTTGGAAAATGAAGAATGCACACACAGTACAGCAATAAGAGAAGGTATATTTATTTAGACTATTTTAAAACCAAAGTTGTATAAGAGTAATTTTAATAAATAAAAGCAGATAGAAATAATAGGTGACCAGAAGATATAATTCTTCAAAAATTATTTCTAAAAGTAACATATTCAGTGGAAAGAAATTAATTTTCTTAATATATAGTGAAATACTATGAAATCATTAAAAGTACTGACACAGATAAATATCTGATAGAGAAATTTTATATACTGGAACATGGAACACATGGTAACTGTAAATTAGCTGCATATATTAAATATAAGAAATAAATGAACTGTGTATAAACATGTCATTGTACCATTTTATTTAAAAAGTGAATTTTCAAAATTGGTTTGAAACAGGCATGGTGATAAATGCCTTTAATCCCAGTGGCTCAGGATGCTGAGGCAGGATGGCAGGCTTGAAGGAAGCCTCAGCAACTTAGCTAGACCCTGCCTCAAAATAAAAATTAAAGAAAAATCAGAGGGGCTGGAGATGTGGCTCAGGTTCAATCCCTTGTACAAAAATAAATAAATAAATAAATAAATAAATAAATAAATAATGTTTGAGGCAACTGATTAGCAACATGGTGGGATAAAAGCATATTTGTACTATAATTAATATTATAATTAATATTAGAGGCTCAAAAAGTTAACATTCAAGGAAAAACAGCAGAAGATGGAGAGTTGTAATATTAGAGATGACTTCAGGTACTATAATATCAAACTCAAACTCATAAAAAAAGAAAAAGTTGATACATTTAGTTTTTCTACTACTAATCCCCTTGGAAAATTGCTGTTTTTAACTTAAGAGAATTTTACATGCAGTTGGTTTATATGTTAAACTTACTTGGTGTTTTTGTAAAATCTTATCTTCCACAGACTAAACAATTGGCTTTCATCTCTGTTTTACAGTTTCACTCTTAAAACAATTTAAAGCATGCAAACATAGTACCCTTACAAGATGTTGTTCACACAGAAAAATCTTTGACCCTGGTCCTTGAGTATCTGGTAAGCTTTTAATAAAAACTCAGTATTTTAGTTTGCTTTAGTAATAGAAATTTAGACTTTTTAAACAGCCTCAAGGTCAATTTTGTTTATTTATTGGTATTTAAATAGATTAGGTGGTGAATTCTGTATCTCTTTCTGAAAATCTATTTTCTTTAAAAAATTAAACACAATTAAGTGAATTAGTCATTCATTATGAAAACTATGTTACCATGTAGTAAAATGTTATGATTTTTCAGGATAAAGACCTAAAATAGTTTTTCAAGATGGCGGACTAGAGGGCGGCTGCATTTCATGTTGCTCCAGGATGCAGGAATCAAAAGAGGAGATAGTGAGAGACTTGGGACCAACTCAAAGCCGCCGGGTGATTCTCTCTCGTTGGGGAGGCATCCCAGAAGGGGAGGTAGCCCGGAATGCAGAGAACTTTGTGAAGTAGAGTTGTTCAGTGAGACAGCCCTCCCCCCCGCTGGAGCGGTAAACACGGACCACTGGGATCATCGTAGAGGAGGCGGCTCAGCACAGCGCTTGGACTCGGAGCAACCACTGGGGCTCCGGGCGACTGCCTGAGGAGGAGCTGTGTGGCAAGCTGTTTGGACTCAGAACAATTGCTTCTGAACACCAGGAGGTTGCCTGGAGGAAGAGGAGAAGCGCGGCGGGTTGCATGGTCTAGGAGTGACTGCATCAGAGCCACAGGCGGTTGCCAGAGGAGGAGGCGAGTGGTGAGTTGTTTGGACTCAAAGCGACCGCTCCTGAACACCAGTGGCCTACCTGGGGGAGGAGCATGGTGGGTCACTTGGTCTCTGAGCCAACGCTCCTGAACACCTGGGGGGGTACCTCCCTAGGAGGAGGAGGAACAGGGTGGGTCACTTGGACTTGGAGTGACTGCCTAGGGCTACGAGTGGTTGGTGGGAGGAGGAGACACAAAGTGAGTTGCTTGGACTCCTAGTGACTGTGTTGGAAACTGGGCAGCTGTCCAGAGGAAGAGGTGTTTGGTGGGTCTCTGGGTCTGGGAGCTGTTGTACCAGGCTCCGGGTGGCGGCTCAGAGGAGGGGCTGCATAGCCAGGTGGTTAGGTGCAGAGCAGGGTCCCAGGACCGGCTTCTTGGTGGAAGAGCCACACAGAGACACGCCTAGGGGCTGAGTGAAGTTTCCAGGACTACAGACAGATTCTCTGAGGAGAGGCAGCCTAAGGAGACTCATCTGTGAAGGGTGAGGCTCCCAGGCCCAGGAGGTAGGTTCGGGCCCCTGGGAACATTGCAGAGGAAGACAGCCCAGCCAAGGCAGTAGTTGTAGATTGAGGGGAACCTCCAGGAGGGGAAATGACCAGCGAGTACTCCCCACTGGGTGAGTCTTCCCTGCCAGGTGAGGTTTTCCCACAAGGATGGTAAAACCAGAGACACAGGCACAAACTGGCCTTGCCTCAACCTGCAGCCTAGTTCCCCTTTAGATGACCATTGATCAACAAGTGGAGGCACCTCTGCCCACTATTGGGGAATATACCCCACCTGAGGGTCAACAACCCTAGTCAGCTTCCTTGTGGAGCACCGCATTATCAACTTCCTTCAAGACTGCAGGCTACTGAAGGATAAGAGGGGATATACTAGCAATCTTCAGGGACATTATAAGTCGATAGAGGAAATCTGCAATATCTTAAGGACCCACTGATTCCTGAAAAATATGAGAAAACAAGGGAAGAAAATGCCCCAAACAAATCTGGATGTTACATCACAAAAATCCAACGATAGCATGGCAGAAGAAATGACAGAAAGGGAGTTCAGAATGTACATAATTAAAATGATCAGGGAAGCAAATGATGAGATGAAAGAGCAAATGCAGGCATTGAATGATAGCACCAATCGACAGTTAAAAGAGCAAATACAGGAAGCAAAATATCACTTCAATAAAGAGTTAGAGACATTGAAAAAAAACCAAACAGAAATCCTTTAAATGAAGGAAACAATAAACCAAATTAAGAACTCCATAGAAAGCACAACCAATAGGATAGAACCTGGAAGACAGAACCTCAGATATTGAAGACAAAATATTTAACCACGAAAACAAAGTCGAACAAAGAGAGAAGATGGTAAGAAAACATGAACAGAATCTCCAAGAACTATGAGATATCATGAAAAGGCCAAATTTGAGAATTATTGGGATTGAGGAAGGATAGAGAGACAAACAAAAGGAATGAACTACCTATTCAATAAGATAATTTCAGAAAATTTCCCAAATCTGAAGAATGAAATGGAAAATCAAGTTCAACAGGCTTATAGGATTCCAAATACACAAAATTACAACAGACCCACACCAAGGCACATTATAATGAAAATACTGAACATACAAAATAAAGACACAATCTTAAAGGCTGTGAGAGAATAGAACCAAATTACCTTCAGGGGGAAACCAATTTGGATAACAGCAGATTTTTCAATCCAGACCTCAAAAGCTAGAAGGGCCTGGAATTACATTTTTCAAGCCCTAAAAGAAAATGGATGCCAACCAAGAATCTTAGATCCAGCAAAACTTACCTTCAGATTTGATGACAAAAAAAATCATTCCATAATAAACAAAAGCTAAAAGAATATACAAAAAGAAAGCCAGCATTACAGAACATTCTCAGCAAAATATTTTATGAAGAAGAGATGAAAAACAAAGAAGCAATCAGCAAAGGGAGGAGCTATCCTAAAGGAACTCTCAAATAAAGAGGAAAAAAGTCGTGTCAAAAATAAACAAATAAATGAATAAAATGAGTCAAATGACGGGGAATACAAATCGTATCTCAATAATAACCCTGAATATTAATGGCCTGAATTCATCAATCAAAAGACATAGACTGGCATATTGGAAAAAAATAGAAAGATCCAACAATATGTTGCCTGCAAGGGACTCATCTCTTAGAAAGAGATACCCAAAGACTAAAGGTGAAAGGATGGGAAAAAACTTACCATGCACATGGACCCAGCAAAAAATCTGGGTTATCCATCCTCATTTCAGATAAAGTGGACTTCAAGCCAAAGTTAGTCAGAAGGGATAAAGAAGGACATTTCATTCTGCTTAAGGGAAGCATAAATCAGCAAGATATAACAATCATAAACATCTATGCCCCAAACAGTGGCTCACCCATGTATTTCAAACAAATCCTTCTCAATTTTAGAAACCAAATAGACCATAACACAATAATACTAGGTGATTTTAACATGCCTCTCTCACCACTGGACAGATCTTCCAAACAAAAATTGAACAAAGAAACCATAGATCTCAATAACACAATCAATAATTTAGACTTAACAGACATTTATAGAATATACCATCCAACGAAGAGCGAATACACTTTCTTCTCAGCAGCACATGGATCCTTCTCTAAAATAGACCATATATTATGCCACAAAGCTAATGTTAACAAATACAGGAAGATAGAGACACTACCTTGTATTCTATCAGATAATGATTGATTGAAGTTAGAAATAAATGAAAGAGTAAGAAACAGAAACTACTCCAACATCTGGAGATTAAACAATATGCTATTATATGATGAATGGATAACAGAAGATATTAGGAAGGAAATTTAAAAATTCTTAGAGGTAAATGAGAATGAAGAAATATCATATCAAAATATCTGGGACACTACGAAAGCAGTACTTAGAGGAAAATTTTTTTTCATGGAGCGCATTTAATAAAAGAAGTAAAACTCAACAAATAAACGACCTAACACTACAGCTCAAAGACCTATGAAAAGAAGAGCAGACCAATACCAAAAGTAGTAGAAGACAGGAAAAAGTTGAATTCAGACCTGAAATCAACGAAATTGAAATAAAAGAAACAATACAAAAAATTATCAAAATAAATAGTTGGTTCTTCAAAAAATAAACAAAATTGATAAACCTTTAGCCACAATAACAAAGAGAAGACGAGAGAAAACCCAAATCACTAAAATTCAGAATGAACAAGGAAATATCACAACAGACACGACTGAAATACAAAACATAATTAGAAGCTATTTTGAAATTCTATACTCCAACAAAATAGAAAATTTTGAAGACATCAACAGGTTTATAGAGACATATGAATTGCCTAAACTGAATGAGAAGGACGTACACAATTTAAATAAATCTATTTCAAGCAATGAAATAGAAGAGGTCATCAAAAGCCTACCAACAAAGAAAAGTCCAGGACCAGCTGGGTTCTCAGTCGAATTCTACAAAACCTTTAAAGAAGAGGTCATTCCAATACTTCTCAACATATTCCATAAAATAGAAGAGGAGGGAAACCTCCCAAACTCATTCTACGAAGCCAATATCACCCTGATACCTAAACCAGACAGAGAAACATCAAGGAAAGAAAATTTCAGACCAATATCCTTAATGAACATCGACGCAAAAATTCTCAACAAAATTTTAGCAAATCACATACAAAAACATATTAAAAAGATAGTGCACCATAATCAAGTGGGTTTCATCCCAGGGATTAAAGGTTGGTTCAACATCAGGAAATCAATAAATGTAATTCACCATATCAATAGACTTAAAGTCAAGAATCACATGATTATTTCAATAGATGCAGAAAAACATTTGATAAAATACAGCACCCCTTCATGCTCAAAACACTAGAAAAAATAGGGATAGTGGGAACATTCCTTAACATTGTAAAGGCCATCTATGCTAAGCCCATGGCTAATATCATTCTAAATGGTGAAAAACTGAAAGCATTCACCCTTAAAACTGGAACAAGGCAGGGATGCCCTCTTTCACCACTTCTTTTCAATATCGACCTTGAAACTCTAGCCAGAGCAATTAGACAGTCCAAAGAAATTAAAGGGATACGAATAGGAAAAGAAGAACTCAAACTATCCCTATTTGCTGATGATATGATTATATACTTAGAGGAACCAGGAAATTCCACCAGAAAACTTTTAGATCTCATAAGTGAATTCAGTAAAGTAGCAGGATATAAGATCAATGCACATAAATCTAATGCATTTTTATACATAAGTAATGAATCTTCAGAAGGAGCAATTAGGAAAACTACCCCATTCAAAATAGCCTTGAAAAAAATAAAATACTTGGGAATCAATTTCATAAAAGAGGTGAAAGACCTCTACAATGAGAACTACATAACACCAAAGAACAAAATAATAGAAAACCTCATAAGATGGAAAGATCTCCCATGTTCTTGGATAGGAAGAATTAATTTTGTCAAAATGGCCATAGTACCAAAAGTGCTGTATAGATTCAATGCAATTCCAATTAAAATCCCAATGATGTACCTTACAGATACAGAGCAAGCAATTATGAAATTCATCTGGAAAATAAAAAACCCAGAATATCTAAAGCAATCCTTGGCAGAAAGAGTGATGCAGGGGGTATCGCAATACCAGATCTTTGACTGTACTACAAAGCAATAGTAACAAAAACAGCATGGTATTGGCACCAAAATAGACAGGATGATCAATGGTATAAAATAGAGGACACGGAAACACACCCAAGTAAATACAATTTTCTCATACTAGACAAAGGTGCCAAAATAAGCAATAGAGAAAAGATAGCCTCTTCAACAAATGGTGCTGGGAGAATTGGAAATACATATGCAACAGAATGAAAATAAACTCATATCTCTCACCATGCATGAAACTAAACTCAAAATGGATTAAGGACCTCGGAATCAGACCAGAGACCTTGCATCTTATAGAAGAAAAAGTAGGTCAGAGCTTCAACATGTCGGCTTAGGACCAGACTTCCTCAACAGGACTCCCATAGCACAAGAAATAAAAGCAAGAATTAATAACTGGGATAGATTCAAACTAAAAAGCTTTCTCTCAGCAAAGGAAACTATCAACAATGCAAAGAAAGAGCCTACAGAGTGGGAGAAAATCTTTGCCAATCATACTTCAGATAGAGCACTAATCTCTAGAATCTATAAAGAACTCAAAAAACTCTACACCAAGAATGCAAATAATCCAATCGACAAATGGGCTAAGGAAATGAACAGACACTTCACAGAAGAAGATGTACAAGCAATCATCAAACATATGGAAAGATGTTCAACATCTCTAATAATAAGAGAAATGCATATAAAAACCACGCTAAGATTCCATCTCACTCCTATTAGAATGGCGATTATCAAGCATACAAGCAACAACAGGTGTTGGCGAGGATGTGAGGAGAAAGGTACACTCATACATTGCTGGTGGGGCTGCAAATTAGTGCAGCCACTCTGGAAAGCAGTGTGGAGACTCCTTAGAAAACTTGGAATGGAACCACCATTTGACCCAGCTATCCCACTCCTTGGCCTATACCCAAAGGACTTAAAATCAGCATATTACAGAGATACAACCACATCAATGTTCATAGCTGCTCAGTTCACAATAGCCAGATTGTGGAACCAACCTAGATGTCCTTCAATTGATGAATGGATAAAGAAACTGTGGCATATATATACAATGGAATATTACTCAGCCATAAAGAATGATAAAATTATGGCATTTGAAGGCAAATGGATGAAATTGGAGAATATCATGCTAAGTGAGATAAGCCAATCTCAAAAAACCAAAGGAAGAATGATCTCGCTGATAAGTGGATGATGATACATAATGGGGCATGGGAGGGGTTAGTTTTAGGGTTAGAGTGAGGGTTAGAGAGGGGGGCAAGAATGGGGGAAGGAAGGACTATATAGAGCGAAAAGAGGGATGGGAGGGGTGGGGGGAAGGGGAAAAATAACAGAATGAATCAACCAACATCACCCTATGTAAATTTATGATTACACAAATGGTATGCCTTTATGCCATGTACAGAGATACAACATGTATCCCATTTGTTTACAATAAAAAAAAGACATAAAATAGTATATGGAAGACTGTGGGAACATTCTGAGTATGCACAATGTAAAGGTATGTTTATTGTGTATTGTTAACGTGTGAAGAAAATGAGCTAGATTGCACAGAGTAATATAGCAACCTCAGAACCAGTCTTTGCAATTTTATGTTTGGCTTATTTACTCAAGTTCTGTTTTCTGTACTACAGATTTCCTAGGATCATACATTTTCCAAAACTGCTTCATTTTAAAACTTTTCTAAAAATATTTTTGATATTTTATTTCACATTGCAACTGATTGTCCTATATGTGTAGAATAAATCTGTGGGTATATTTTACTATGTGATATAAAATCCAAATGATGGATACATTCTGCCAAAGGTCACCTTTAAATGTTGAACTCCCCTAATATATTTAAAATTGTATTAAATTATAAAATAACAGTGAATTTTCAGGGTTATGCATTATGTAAGACAAGAAATATATAGTTATTTTGATTTCTTTTCTTGAAGTAACTATCTGTATTGTTAGCAGAAATCATAAGTTAATTGTGTTTTTGTAGTACATCTAAGAATTCAAATAATGCTAAAGAAGTTTTCTATAATTATCAGACCCAGAAGAAACCTAGATGTTATCAGATAAATAAAAGTACTTGACATACCTGTGTTCTTATAGACTTCTTTGTTCTGAGTGATATATTTTACATTTTCAAAGATTTTATTTGTCTAAAGTTCACCAACAGTTTATAGAAACCTATTTTGAAAATAAAGTGTCCCATCTGGTGTGTTTGAGACCTTTATAATTCTGTAGATAGTAAATCAGTAACTTCAAACATGCATTTTTATTAAATAGTGAATTTGGTAAATATAAAGGAAAGCCAGTTTCTGTTAATGAAAGAGAGGTCTGAACATATTGCTAGCACAGTGCTAAGATTTTTAGAACAAGGTTTTAAAAGTATTTCCATATACATTCCATGAGGTTTGTTTTCATCATAGTTTACATTTTCCTTGGCAAGGTGTTGTGAAGGTTATTTTTAGATCTCAGTTTTTAAAATTCTGTTTTTTCTGCTTTTATATTAGCAATAATTTGGAAGGAAAATAGTCTATAATTATAATTTGACAGAGGTTTGAGAAGTCTTTTAAATCAGGTCTAAATAGTTGCGAAGTATTTTATCGTTTGTTAAAATCACATTTAATATTTTCCAAATGTAAAATTTAATAGGAATATATTGAAAGGTAGTGGTGTTTACCACTGTAACCCCAATGCAACCCACCAGGAGTATAATGAAGTAGTGACTTTAGAGTTTTCAAACACACAAATAATTATGTGGAATCTGAAGATTTCACAGCTTACAATTTATTCAGGCCAGGCATGGTGGCACATGCCCACAAACCAGCTTATTGGGAAACTAAGGTAGTAGGATCACAAATTTGAGGCCAACCTGAGCAATTTTATTAGACCCTGTCTCAGAATTAAAATGCAAAATAGTTGGTGGCATTGCTCCTATGTAATTTGCTCCTGAGTTCAATCCCTACTACACCCCCTCCAAAAAACCACCAAAGGCATTCCTGCCATTAATCATCTGCTGCCTTGGCTTATTCTTGGTAATTTTATCTACAAGTGAACCAAAGTTACCTCTTGAATCTTCAGTACTTAAAGTTCTTTTTGGTAATTCCAGAAATTCAAGATGTGTTCCACATCTCTTTTTTTCACCACAATCCCCAAAAAATCCTCTAACATTAGCCTTATAGGAATTGTTTTTTTCAGAGCATTAGAGTGCATTACCCCTCTTTGAATTACAGCTGATTTTAAAACTGAGTAGGAGTTGCTAAAAGTAAAATATCCAGGAAGTAGGTGTTAAAAGCTGATTGAGTTATTTTTATAACTGGTAATTTGCCAGGGTATGCAGCCCCATTCTCTATGATACCTGAGACTTCACAAAGCCACCAAGGTACTGACCTAGATCAGAAGTTTTATTTTTTTAAGGAAGGAAGTGCCTGTGTTTGATTGACATACTGGAATTTTATAATCAAGCTACAAGCTTTAGTAGTATAGAGGATACATCTGTTTAGGCTGCTTTCTCTAATAAATGAACTATCACTATAAAAACAAAATTTTGTTATATTTATAATATTTATTTTCATAGACACTTGACAAAATTGATAGATGCCTCAGGTTGAACAATGAACTAAAATTGAGAAAACAACCCAAAATGGAAAAGGCATTGTCCTTAAAATGATATTTTTTTGTTTTTTTTCTTTTACTATTCTTGAACAGTTGCTTTTCTACTAATAGCAAATTATATCTTGATATCTGTAAGAGTAATTTTTACTTATTTGCTTTTGTAGCTGTTTCTCTACCAAATTCTATGTGGGTTAACTTATTACTACAGAAGAATGGTGTTGCATTGAGACTTGAAACCACAGAACCTTCTCATTAATTAAAAAGGGGTATTAAAGCTAGCAGATTTTGGTATGGAATGATTAAATATTTATCAATACTTCCAGGTGATTAGGTATAAAAGAACAACCATTGTCACAATGTGTTTTCACTTTCATGTGAGTTTGGAAATTTTCTCTGAGTCCAGTGAACAATATTTG